>LNAC01000657.1:497664-766071 GCA_002007465.1 Ailurus styani | reverse complement strand
GCCTCAATCCCAGGACCCTGATATCATGATCTGAGCTGAAGGCAGAGGCTTTAACCCACTGAGCCACCCAGGCGCCCCTCAATTTGAACATTTTATAAATGAAAACATGAATATATATTTTATTTTGTGAGTTCTGTTTTCATTTTCACTCCTATATTCTACTATGTAAATCTTTGCTTTTTAAAATCCATTCGGGGCACCTGGGTGGCTCAGTGGGTTAAAACCTCTGCCTTCAGCTCAGGTCATGATCTCAGGGTCCTGGGATCGAGCCCTGCATCGGGCTCTCCACTCAGTGGAGAGCCTGCTTCCCGCTCTCCCTCTGCCTGCCTCTCTGCCTACTTGTAATCTCTGTCAAATAAATAAAATCATAAAAAAAAATCCATTCAACTACTGATGAATCTTTGGATTTTGTCAGTTTGGGGANCCTCTGCCTGCCTCTCTGCCTACTTGTAATCTCTGTCAAATAAATAAAATCATAAAAAAAAAAAATCCATTCAACTACTGATGAATCTTTGGATTTTGTCAGTTTGGGGCTATTACAAATCCTACTACCATGAATTTTTTTGGGTGCATGTCTTTTGATGCACACACATATTTCTTTTCATTATATATTGAGTTATAGAGTTTCTGGGTCATAGGATAAAAAAATGGCAAACATTCTAAAATCATGAGATTATTTTACTCTTTATTTCCAGCATGAGGCTGGAAATTTTTTCTAGAGTCTTGCTAAAACTTGATGATGTTAGTCTTTTTAATTTTTACTTTTATTTATTTTTTTAAGACTTTCTTTGTCAGAGAGAGAGTCCACAAACAGGGAAGCGGCAGGCAGAGGGAGAAGCAGACTCCTCACTGAACAAGGAACTGGATGCAGGACTTGATCCCAGGACCTTGGGATCATGACATGAGCCAAAGGTAGATGCTTAACCCACTGAGCCACCCAGGTGTCCCAAGTCTTTTTAATTTTTAAATTGATATCCTATTATTGTATTGGAGATACAGTGATACCTCATTATACTTTCTAAGATCTCTTTAACTTACATTCTATTTTATGTAATTATGTTTTGAAATTATTTAAGTCAATTTATTTTGGACTTAAGTATTTATTTTTGGTGAGGATCATCCTCTAATTAGAATGAAAAATATATTTTCTTGTAGCTCAAAGGATGAACTGCCCCAACTCTAGAACTGATCAGCAAATTGATATTTTTCACTGTGGAGAAATTTGCTATTAGTTCTTCACTGTCCATCTCTGTGATCTTATGGTCATAGAGTCATGTTAATTCTTTTTTCTTTTTAAAGATTTTATTTATTTATTTAGGGGGGGACAGAGAATCTGCAGCTGACTCCACAATGAGTGCAGAGCCCAACACGGGGCTTGATCCCACGACTGTGAGATCATGACCTGAGGCAAAACCAAGAGTTGGCTGCTTAGTTACACCACTAAGCCACCCAGGCACCCCAAGAATTATGCTAATTCTAAATGCCACATGTTCCCCATCCCATCAAGTTGACATTAGATAAAAACTGATCTCCCGCTTGATACCTCTGCTAACTCTAGACTGGCTTCATACTGTAGTAGGTCATGGGTGATTTGGAGATTTATAGCCTTTTTAAGCATGATTTCTGTACATTGCAAAGAATATCTTTACCCCTCAAACTGCTTACTGTAAATATTTCCTCTGTTCATTCTTGTCTTGCTTGAGAGGCTTTTCTTTTCCTTTTGAAATCGTAGATTCACTGCAGAATGAACTGAAATTAAGTGCAAATGTTAAATAGCACCACAAATTGAATGATACCAGTTTTAAACATGTCACAAATGTAATTTGGAATTTTCTCGGCAGCCATTGGTTTTTCTACATCTTGTATGGCAGTTGCAAAAATATTGACTCTCTCCAAGACTGCCTCTCAGTCTGCTCTCAGAGTGCTCCTCCATCACTGGAAAATAATTGCTTAAGGAAAACATGGGTGTGAGGTTTTGGGACTTAGAGGCCTGACCTTGAGGAACAAACCGTATTTTCTCCCTTTTACGTACTTGATTTGGTTTCTCCATACTTGAAATTATATTCTGAATTTGAAAAGGTTACCTAAGCCCTAATTCTAAAATCTTTTGCAAAGAAGCTGAATAATTAAAAAAAAATCATAAGAAGAAATCACCAGCTTTCTGTAATCACAGCTCTGACTTGATTTAACCTAAGAGGTGATTAGGAGGAGACTTCCATTTTATCAGTGATTTCCAAGCAAAATTCATTTTCTTATTGACAGAAAGACTCATGGTTAAAAATACTAAGAAGTAACTGAAACCATGTAGCATACTCTCAAGGTAGCTTCACACATTTCTAGGTGTGAAGAAAGGCATTGGAACATTAAGGAGCTGTGACTATAACATCCCCCGAATGAGACTAGCTTTCTTTCAGCTCCTTTACTTTCAAATGAAAGTAAAAAATGTTTATCAGCTTATCAGCTGAGGTCAGGCTCTGGAAATGAGTAACAAATGTAAAACATAAGCAGCACAGAATTATTCCACATCTAATCCTGTGTGTAGATATTTGTGCAGTAACCCCAAGGGTGTACTTTATTTTAACTTTCCAGAATAACTGAATGGCACAGAAAAGATGGAAAAATGATGAACTCTTGCAAAAATTTCCCAGCCATATTTTAAAGAAGAACTGTAAATGGAAATTTTCTGTAAAGACTAAAAAAGCTTGTAACACTATTAATAAGGGAATGTGCTTTAGGCTTTATTGTGTTGGGAAAAAAATTCCCTTCCTCATTAGTACAGCTTGGACAAAGCTTGGTATACTTTTAGCCATTCGGAAAGAAAGAATAGCTTTTGTTGTGCCTAATGATAAGGGATTTTTTAATCATGTGTAATCATTTTATAATGATGTAGAGTAAGTTCATGTCATTTTAGTATATGTACTGTGGAAATGAACAATTTTTAGAAATAGTGAATCAAGTACTGTTAGTTGTTGTTGTGATTAGTATGCCTCCAAAGAATTTCTAAAGTTCCTAGATCATAGTGGGGATTTACAAAATATTTGTTCTTTTCAGTATCAATCATATTTTTAAATTTGTGACCAACCACAATAGGCTCTAACTGATTTAGGTAGGAAAGGAGTTTATTAAATAGATATTGGTGCTTCTCAGAATTACTGGGAAGCCTAGAGAATGTGGCTCAGGGAATGGGCAATGAACTGGTATATCATATTTTAGCTCAGTGAACTCAACTTTTTACCAAGTCTTTAAAAATTTTGGGTGACCCTCCAAAGCAGAAAGAGGGAATACACTTTTTGTTGGGGTGACAAAAAATGAGGAAGGTGGTGTCCAGCAACAACTATAAATATCTCTTAAAATACTGAGAGTATGATTACATGGTTTATATAATTTGACTGGTTAAGGATTTAATGTGGTTAGCATAAATAGCCCATCTGGAGAACTCAAAACCTTTTGTTTATCAAAATAGTAAGCTCTTTATCTATGGAACCCTTTGGGCTTCAGATTATTGTTAGATCTCCTTCTGCTATAGTGAGCAACTTTCTAGGGGTGGAAAGCAAATCTAAAGGGAAGTCACTGACAACAGAGGAAAAATGAACTATCCTCTAGCTGGTAAAGGGAGAGGGTGGTTAACAGGCTCAATGAATGTATTTTTGAAAGACAGTGGAAATGCTTTTGTTTATAGAAATGTTATACCCATGGACCCACTTCATTTTAACCTCTGTACAACTTAACCTATAATGTTTTGGGAACCTAATGCCATGATTCTTCATTTGACTTACAAAATCAAGCTTTGTTTTTTTGAATTTTTTTAAAACAGTACTTTGGTTTTAACAATTTTATTTATTTACTTGGGAGAGAGACAGGTAGTGACAGAGATAGCCAGAGAGAGCCTTGCTAGGTGGGGAGGAGAGGGAGAGGCAGGCTCCCTGCTGAGCAGGGAGCCCGATGTGGGCTCAGTCTCAGGACCCTGGGATTACGACCAGAGCTGAAGGCAGTCGCTTAACTGCCTGAGCCACCCAGGCGCCCCTCAAGCTTTACTTTTAATGCCAATTTTTAACATAAAAAAATTTAACAGTGGTACAAAGAAAGAGGCAATAAGTATATCCTTCAGAACCAAAGCTTTTCCTGGGCTAGATAGCTTGATTTGTTCATTGTCAACATGTCATACAAACCAAGTCACACATATGAATTGTATTCACACAGCGTACAGAGGGTTTTCATCTAAATTCTATTATTTGAGCTTTTTTCCTCAACTACTGGAACATAATCATGAGAATCTGTAGCAGAAGCACTTGTTTTCATCTTTGCATCTGTTTTACAGAGCACAGAATTGGCCACAAAATATTTACCTAAAATTATTTATTTGAATGATTGATGGCATATATCAGGCCACCCAATTAGTATATCAAAAGCTGTATAATACAAAGTTTCGAGTTTTAAACCCAGAAAAATTTCAATGGGATAATAACTATTTTCCTGTCACTAATTAATGACACAGTACTCCAGGAATAGTAAGGGGATCAGAGATGTTTTCTATCAAAGTAAGATGAGATTTATCATTCATACAATAACATGTTTATTTTTCTAAGTACTTTCCATATGTTACCCTATTTAATCCTCATGATAACTAGATGTGGTAGGTAATATGCTGGCATTTATTTTACAGGCAAAGAATCAGAACAGTTACAATATTTAGCCAAGGTCACACAGTTGTAAGCAGTATACATTTTATGTGTATTAAGATACATGGTATACATTATATTAATGTGTATGTATTATATATATAATATTCATGTGTATATTAATATGTCACTGAAGAAAATGATCTAGGTAGCTCAATGAAATTTTATTAATAGATTTTAATTTTTAAAAATTCACTAAATACAACTTTTCCCCTACTTCATTAATGTCATATCCTCAGGCGGTTTTCATAATGCAGTCACATGTTTCACGATGTTTAACCCATCTTAGCTTCCTACCTCACATAAGTTGTGAATCTGTACACTGTTCCCTTTGTCTCTATGGTGCCTGGTATCCTAACCATTCTCCTAGAAGACAAAATATTCTCCAGAGAGGATCCCTCTGCTGAAACCAAAGCTGATGGACAGGCCTTGCTTTCTTTTTAAAGGTCCATTTTAAATTAGATGCACTCTCAGTCCCAGGAGAAGCATGTGTTCTTTTCCTTCCCTATTTCTTTAACACATATGCCCTTACTTCAGCTCTGCCCTTTTTTAAAATTATTGTTGCTTCCTCAGCTGCAGCTTCTGCATAATGATGTCATTTTTTACTGTCATTATCACCATAATGTTTTTATGCAGGGAGTTAGGGAAGAAAAAATTGAGTAACATTTTTCTAGAGTCTTGTTTTTCTTGTTCTGACTTTTTCTCTTGACCTTGTATCTACTTGACCTCATATGTGACATGAAAATTATGTCACAAGTTTATTTGAATCTGTTGCATTTGGGTTGGGTGAGCCACAATTCAGTAAGAACGGTTTGTTTCTCAGGGCAGAATTAACACTGAATTAACAATGTTGAACCACATGGTTCATTTACACAGTGTCAAAATTGGCCAAGAAAAGCTTCCATTAATTACAAGACTTGTATACCAGATCTTCCACCATGGTTTCTGTATATTTTTGCATATCCTCTATCTAGTAGAGCATTACATTTTTTCTAACAGTTTCTTAGGAGCTGATTCTGATTTTCTTAAGCAGAATAAATAAGTTTATTGACATAAAAAAGATAGCTCACAAAACTGAAGAAATATTTGAAGAATAAGGCTGGCAATGGAAAAAACAGAGATAGGTCCAGGGGTCTGGAGAGCAGAAAATTTTGATCAAATTTTTCAGGGGTGTTACTTACTCCTGGAATGAATCAGCTAAAACTATCTTCAGTTTTTTGTCACCATGCTCATGGTTGAGATTCTCTAGAGAGTGGGATAGGATAAATGTGAATTATGTTTCTATCCTTGAGGATACCATGATGGACAGTTGCACTAAATAATCAGCCCATCAATGTAAAGTGGGAGTTGTTACCAGAATACAGGAAGATTGATGTAGATTGGCAAAAGTAACACATTTCTATTATAAAGGTTAACAATTTAAAAAATATTTTATTACAAAGGTTATTCAATCTAAAACACAGTTATAGTCTAAGTTAGATCAATATTTCTAGCCCTACCAACCTTTTTAAAAATCTGAATCTGATATCCATTCTTACTTTAGGAAGATAATCTGCTTAAGACAGTGCCTCTATTGTGGCAGAATAAAGGTCAATCTGAGATTTTAAGCAATTTCAAGTAGAACAGAGAAGTTTAGTTGATCTTTGCAGGATGTATTTGAAAGGTAAGTGAAAACATCAGCTGTATACCAAATCATAGATCGGTCCATGAGTGAAGCGTTAATGCGTACACAGTATCTCAACCTTCTCTTGGCATGTGGGCCAGGTCACATTTCTTCAGACATCTCCTTAGACACCCAGTGCACAAGTACTGAGAATAGTAAGGAGTATGAAGGCCTTGTTGCTATGCCTCCCGAGAGGCTACTGCAGTATCTAAAGTTGTAAACATGCAAACACATCCTGTCTTCTTCAAAGCTGCCTCCCTGATGTCTCTCTTATTGGCAGCAGAAAGCAGAGCAGAGCTGCAAATCTTGTACAACAATCTGGAGATGATGGCAGGGCAGCCTCATGTGGGAGTCCTAAATCTGACACTCTGGCCTGTCAGTGCTGGCCTCACTGCATTTGCAGCTTGTCCAGCGTGTGGGAGAGGGAAGTGAAACAGGGACCGTCTGCTTTGCCTTCCTGGCCTCTAACCACGTGGTTACATCCTGGTGTGTTTTCCTATTTGTGTCTTTTCGAGAGAGCCATCAGCTAACTTTACACTTCTTTGTCAAGGAAGAGAGTCTGTATTTTGTACCGTTGGACTTTATTTTATTTTAAAGATTTTATTTACTTCTTTGACACAGAGAGTGAGAGATCAGATCACAAGTAGGCAGAGAGGCAGGCAGAGAGAGAGGAGGAAGCAGGCTCCCTGCAGAGCAGAGAGCCTGATGTGGGGGCTCAATCCCAGGACCCTGATGATAATGATCTGAGCCGAAGGCAGAGGCTTAACCCACTGAGCCACCCAGGAACCCCACCTTGGACTTTATATAATCTTAAGTTTTTGTGGAAAAAGCATGTATTTGAGGTATACAAAGGTTTTGTTTGTTGTGTTTTAAGGGCTTTTTTGTTTCCTTCTTTGTGAAGAAGAATTACCAGGCCAAAATTGCCCATTGTCATTTTAAGTAAGATCTGCAAACTGTTCAGGGTTTTAGGTGGAAAAATTCTGAATAATAATAATAATAATAAGTTATCTTCCTTATTATAAACCATTTCAGCCTTCCTAGGCTAGAAAGAACTGGATCTGTCTGGTCCCATAATCTAGCAGGGCTCAATTTACACCCCTGTTAATATTCCCATTAAAAATACTATAAGCTTCCAATTCAAGATGGATAGCTTGATATATAATTATGCCTCTTGTCCTCTTTGAGAACTGACTGAAATAAAAATAGTGAAAAGCAGAGCTTATAGAATTTAGTACATTGAACCATTTAAAACTGTTTTTTTAGTCAAAAATGGTTCAACACTGGCTATTTCCTATGTTTCAAACTAATATAAAATGATTATATACTAACGAGAAGGATCAGTGGAGGTGATTAATAACTGAATAAGAGCTAAAAATCACATGGAAATGGGTTATGGATGACTATGAAGAAAGCTACATGGAAGAACATGGAAGGCTGAGGATTTTGGAGCCCACCTGTTCTGTAGGTCCCATAGAGGCTATGGAGTCAGAGACAGTAACCACAGTCAAGGCCAAAGGGCAAATGGGAACCCGAATGGTCATAGTGCAGAACTAAACCAAATAGCATTCCTATGCCTTGCCTTAGACTGTAGGCATCCAATAGTTACCTGAGATAAAACCCCAAGTGGGGTTTTTCTGCCAAACAACAGTTTGAGGAAAGTTAAGGCTACAAATGTGGCTGTCAGCATTTGTAACAAGATCATGGTCATTTTGGCATTTGGTGGAGGAAGCTCAAAGGCCAGCCAGCTAACAGGTTGGGCCTTATTCTACCCTATGTAGAGATTCTGGTCAAAGTTCCAAATCAGTGGGCAAAATCAAAAGGACACTGTACTGATGATCAGTCACAAAGGAAGAACCCATTACCCACATCACTATTCTTAAATTTAAACCATTCTTCTGAGGAGAGCTAGCAGAATCAAAAAGAAAAATAAAGAAACTCAGATATAAAATCTATTTTAAGAGTAATATAAGTAACTTGGAGAACAGAACTTAAAATAACCCAGTTTATAGTTAAAGATTTGAAACAGTCTTTCCATGGTACTTTTTAGATAACCAAAACATATTTATATAATCATAAAATGTGAAACTGCTTTTTAACATCAACCTAAGGACAATGTGTGATAAACTTGGTTGAAGGTGCAATATATAATATTAATACTAAAAATGTCAACAATGTTAAAATTAAAGCATAACTTACAGAGGAAGTATATTAACCTGGAAGAGAGAGTGAACAGAGAAAAGTGGAAGAGAGAGTAAGGGAACTAAAATTCTACCTTTAAAATGTCAGAAAATACTGCTGAATGTTAATCGAACAAGAAGTTGAGGTTTAAGTATATTATTTAAGATTGAAAATATAATCGATAGAAGAATTATTGAGCAGTATTGAATGAGAAAATAAAGAGTGTAGTATAGGTAGTTTTAGTTTAATCTTTATTATTCATATTGAGGAGTCAATAGATATTTTCTGTAGTTGATAGGTCAAGAAATAGTTGCAGGTTTATAGTATCTAAAGGCTGGGAGTTTTCCTTAAAAAGTGGAACTAGGTTGGGCGCCTGGGTGGCTCAGTGGGTTAAAGCCTCTGCTTTCGGCTCAGGTCATGATCTCAGGGTCCTGGGATCGAGGCCCGCATCGGGCTCTCTGCTCAGCGGTGAGCCTGCTTCCCCCTCTCTCTCTGCCTGCCTCTCTGCCTCCTTGTGATCTCTCTCCCTCTGTGAAATAAATAAAATCTTTAAAAAAAAAAAAAAAGTGGAACTAGGTTTGAAGAGGAGTGGGACTATAGATTGTGGTTTTTCTATACTGTGTTTTTCTGTACAGTTTGATTAGTAACGGGGGACATTACTCCAGGAACTATTCCAATAGGGAAAATGTGATAGAATATGTAAGAATCACAATTGTATTTTCTTGATTTTACTTTTTATTTTTAAACATTTAGTATAATGTTTATGTATTTTTGGTTATGAGGAAATCTCAGAAGTACTCATAAATAATTAAAATAATTTTCCATTCATCGAGTGCCTACAGTGTGCCCATATACTCTGCTAAAAGTTTTACGTGCGTTTAATCTGTTCTGCAAAATGGTTTATCTACTATCATTTGTTTTTATGTATAAATAACCCGAGTCTCACTGTAATTTATTAACTAACAGAAGTTTATATAATACTGGTTCATGCTTTAAGTCTAGGTTTTGGCTTCCCCAAATGAACCTGTTTATATCACCCCACTATCACTTCAGAAGCTTATTATATATTTATATGAAAGAATGTGGCATGTGATCTTGAAATATAGGAACCTGAAAGATTTAATTCAGATTCCCTAAATGGAAACTTAAGATCCAATATACACAATGAGATGACAAAAAATAGTTTTTGCAATAAATTAACACCAGATATACAAGTCATCTTTTAAAAATCTGGCCCCATTGATCCATTTGGTTTCTGCACACTTAATTATTGCAGGTGGACATTCTACAAAGTTTTGGCTGCCTCTTTGTGGTTCTGTATAGCTTTGATCCTACCACTGTTTAGAGTTTGGATTCTCTATTAGACTGCTGAGCTTCCAATTCCTATTTTCCCCATTTACCATCTGGGAGAGATTGTTATTCTCCTTTTGATGCCCTCATTCCTCAAGCATAAAATAGAAAATTAAAAAGGTACTGCAAAAGTATGAATGAAGGGAATTGAAAGGTATAAACATCCAGTTATAAAATAAATAACTAATATACAACATGGTGACTACAGTTTATAACACAGTGTTGCATATTTGAAAGTTGATAAATGAGTAGATCCTAGAAGTTCTCATCAGAAAAAAAAATTGTAACTATGTGTTGTGACAGATGTGAACTAAACTTACTGTGACAATCATTTTGTAATATATACAAATATTGAGTCATGATATAATACACCTGAAACTAATATAGTATTGTATGTCAATTATACCTCAAAAAAAAAATTAAAAGGGAAAGTACTGCAGCTGACAATATCATTTGTTTTCCAAACATTTATTCTTCCCTTTTTCATTGCCCATAGAACCCCACTTTGAGGTCTGGAAATATTTCCAGCTAAAAATTTTATCTAGTCCCCTTAAAGCTGAGAGTTCCCATGTAACAGTTCTAGCTAAGATGATGTAAGTAGAAGTTGACTGTGGCTTGTGAAGAAAAGCATGTTCTTTCTTGATAGGGAAAGAAAAGACATCTGAGTTCTGGACATTCCCACCTTTCTCTGTTTTACCTGCCTCAAACAGGCACATACTGCAAGGATCTGGGTATGCAATCTTGTAACATGTGAGGAAAAGCCAAGAGAATTTCTTTCAGAAGTTCTAATTTTGACATCAACAAGACATCATCAGCTGCCTAAGCTTAGATTCTGTGTGTGTGAAGTGAATAAATTAATTGGTCTAAGTCAGTGTAAGTGGTTTTCTGCCACTTGTGGCCAGATGAATTCTCAACTGATACTAATGCTTCCTCATAGGGTTATCATAAAGATTAGATGAGATACTGTGTATAAAGAATTAAGATTAGAAACTAGTACATAGTAAGCAATAATTATTGGTTACCTTGGGGGAGAGGAGAACATTTTAAAGCAGCATAGGATTCTATAGCTTGAAATCCAGTCTTTTTATCTCATTGCTGAGAAAAAAAAAGATTCAAAGCATTAAATGATTTATTCACTGTAACTCATATAATTTTTATTTCTCTTCACAATTTGCTATAGTAAAATGTGATGCTTATTAAGCACCTGCTAAGTAACAGGTGTCTGGAAGGCTCTGGATACAGAGTAATGCCCTCACTGGAAGTGACCCATATTCTGGGAGTAAGACTAGAATACCAGCCATTTAGAATTAAAGTGCATCAAGTAATAAAGAGCTTTGATATTGACATTTATACCTTAGCAGAGAGGAGGTGGGCAAATTAACCACCAACTCTCTCTGCTATTCATACCAATTAAGTTTATTGTAAATCTGCATTTATCACAGAATCAAAGAAATGACTGGGGTACCATAGTTGAGACAGAAAAAATAGCTATTCCAATCACCTTGGTACCAGGATTCCATCTTACTTGAGTATTGACACTAGAATGAATGTATCAACTTCAATTGTTTTTCATTCTTGTGTTCCTCTGCTTGACTCACAGACCAGCAGGAGATGGAGAGAATGCTGGATTGACCTAATATGCATCACATATTCACTCCTGGGCTAAGAAAAGTACATCACTTTGCCTGACAGTTCCACCATATTGCTTACAATGGGAGAGTAGTAATTCTTTAACAAGAAATTACTGGGCGCCTGGGTGGCTCAGTGGGTTAAAGCCGCTGCCTTCGGCTCAGGTCATGATCCCAGAGTCCTGGGATCGAGGCCCGCATCAGGCTCTCTGCTCGGCAGGGAGCCTGCTTCCTCCTCTCTCCTCTCTCTCTGCCTGCCTCTCTGCCTACTTGTAATCTCTCTCTCTGTGTCAAATGAATAAATAAAATCTTTAAAAAAAAAAAAAGAAAAAAGAAATTACTGTGCTGTCACCAAAAGAAGGAAGAATGAATGTGGAATGGCAAAACAAATCACTCATCCATTTACTTAAGCTAGGGCTCTACCTTTTTTCAGTATATTTTACCAATTCTCTTATACATTATGAGAAGTTCTTACTTGGAATATATAATAGAGTGTTGTTTCTCTTCTTGCTTATAGAGACTTCTTTTTTTAAAAGTTTATGAAATAAGGTGGTTGCTCAATCTTAAACAACTGGGCCAGGCATCCAATTAGCATATCTCTCTTCTAGTGGGACTATGAAGATGCTTAAGGAGTTTTCCCTCTAGAAGAGGTCTAAGCTGGGAACCCATTTGATGCGCCAGTCTTCCATTGACTGCCATCAGTTCTGTTTCCTTATGCCCTTGACTTTTTTTTAAATTAACATATAATGTATTATTTATTTCAGGGATATAGGTCTGTGATTCATCAATCTTACACAACTCACAGCACTCACCATAGCACGTACCCTCCCCAATGTCCATCACCCAGCTTTAAAAGAACTTTACTTCCACTGTTATTTACATCATCTTTTGCTGTTTGCTGTTGAAATTGATAATGTTTTGATTTCTCCTTTGTATTTTAATCCTTTGTCTTCTATTCCATATTTAAAACTTAGACCAATTGCCAATACTACTTGGACAATTAATTGATGTGTAGCAATTTTCCTTTTAGCAATTAGCCCCAGAATTATGAGTATGGATTAGATGAATTAAAACACAAAGGAGGATCATTATTAGAAATAAAACACTGTTTATGTGATGAACACCATAAGACCTTTTGGGGCACTGCCCAGATTCTTTTTTCTCATTTCTCATTTCTGAGTGGTCCTCCTCCAGCTTCAGTGTGCCTTGATTTCAATCTCCTGCACCTTCAAGTCTTATTTGGCAGACTCTACTAGGTCTGTTGCAGATACTTTTGTAGACATGGAAAGCCAGAGTGCTTGAGAATTGACATCCCCTGTCACCTGAGGCCCTTAGTCAGTGGTTGATAGTAGGGGGAGTATGAAGTCCTAGGATCCTGTGAGATCAGGGTGAAGCTATCTTCAATCAGCCTTGATCTGAAATGGCACTCTCTCTGGTTTCTTCTCTGTTAGCATCAGGTGCAAAGTCCTAAGGCAAGAACTGGGTGTTTTTTCCAAGAACCTCAGAGAACACTGGCAGAAAGAGTTTGAATAAGAGGAAAAGTGGTATACAATGAAGTTGGAGAAAGTGCTAAGGGTCAGGCCATGCAGTCTTACAAGGAATCTGGATATTATTTAAAGTACACTTTACACCTGCAGTCTCTTCCTCCCTCATAGGCAAGACTATAATCTAAGAGGGTAGACACAGGGATGGCTTCCTTGATGATAGGGGACTTAGCTGATATTTACTATATTGTCATTGCTGGTAAAGGAAGCATGGGCCATACAACTAATTTTCTACTGAGGTTGGGACAATTGGTAGCCAGGTCATAGCTAAGGAATTTCCCTCTTCTCCAACATAATCCTTAATCAAAAGTTGGGAATCAAGAATCCAGAGGCATTGTATTAATACCCAAGAGTTTTTATAAGTTTTAAGATTAGTTGGATATTGCAAAGTTATGGTTTAGTTGATATGGGCCCATCTAAACTGGAACTCTTGGTTGAACACAGCAGTAATGGAATTTCTACAAATTGCACAGTCAGCAGAGACCTAGAATATAGAGCATCCCAAATACAACCTATGGCAGAGAAGCCAGTTTGATCAGTTTAACCTAAAATAATCTTCACTTTCTTCTGTTAGAATTTTGCTTCCTAGCAAGGAGATGAAACTTTGTAACCCATCCTAGGCTGGAATTTTGACAATGATTATAGTCTACTTATATCAGCTTACCACCACTTTTTAAATTTGCTAAAGTTTTTGAAAATTATCCATAGACATAAGATTTTATTTTTAACCATGTAATTTTCATCACACTAGGAAGCACATACTAAAAATAATCTAATTTTTTTTTACATAATTTTCCCAAGATTCAAAGTTTACACCAGGTTTTCTTTAAGCACTGACTGGATGTTCATGCTTACTAAAGCACAAGTAATTTGACTAACTAATCACAATATAGAACATGAGTACTAGACAAGATGTATTTTAAAAGCTGCTTCAGTATTCTGTAATATAAGAGAAAACAAATTAATAAGCATATGGGGATCAACTCTTTCATTAGTCTATTTAGTTTTTAAATATCATGTTTGACACATAGGATTACTATTCACCAGATCATATGTTATTTTAATTTATGATGTATTAGTAGTAATAACATATACAGCTTTATATTTTGTGTGTGAAAATCTCAGGTATGACTTAAGTATAATTGCCATATCCTGCAATTTCTCAGATACTTAGAAGTGATAGATGAAAATCGTATATATTTTTTCTGCTTACTTGAAGATACTTTATACCAGAAAAATATTAAGAAAAAGAAACACTCTCCATATGTATATACACATTTTTACGAGGAAAAGGAAAGAAGGAAGGGAGGAAGGAAGGAAGAGAGGAAGGAAGGAAGGAAGGAAGGAAGGAAGGAAGGAAGGAAGGAAGGTGGAAAGGTTGGAGGGAGGGAAGGAAGGAGGAAAGTAACAAAGGAATTCTGGCAAAGTGCTATTTGTAACTGTTTCTAAATTTAATGATGTTTTTAAAAGTTTTTGCAGTACTACCTAAGGTAACAGCTGTGAGGCCTTAAGTAAATAAAATCTAAAAGGATTTAAAATAAAATTAAGGATTTGAAAATGAACAGAACCTGAAGTGACTAAATCTTTATCTTCCCAATTATTTTTGCATTCATACAGAGAAATTAGCGTCCTTGTCCATAATCTGTATGATATCAACAGGGAAGCTGCTAAAGGAGTATGATAAAATCTCTGGCCTTGAGGAGCTTTTAGGAGAGGATTTTCAAACTTTTTATGCATTGAACTACTATAGTATAAGTTACTTAATGGTATTATCTTACTTCCTCCTAACAGCAACTATATATATTAGATATTATTATTTCCACTCTATAAATGAGTCTGAGGTGTTGAAGAGGTTAGTGACTTACCCAATACAACATAACTCTTCATCAACAAACATAGATTTAAAATCTGAATCTAAGTCCCTAAACCCCAAAGCTACAATATCTCATCTAATACTAGCCTAGTAATTGTGATTTATGTGGTTAATAAGAAATCAAATCTATTTACAAAAACACTGTGTTAATCACATAATTTAAGCATTAAGTCCTTAATATCTGGTCTGAATTATCCTTCTGCTCTTTCATAGCCACTGACATAGCACTGTGTCTAGAACAGAGCAAAGGAGACCCACAGAAAGAGGAGTGCTTTTCAGAATCCATCTTGTGTGCTTAGGAAAGAAATAACAACCTGTTAACAAGCAGATAGGCTAATTCACTAAATAATCCATATTGACTATCACTGATTTATTCTAAGTAGAACTCACACTGAACCGAAATGTTTTACTTATAAGAGAATGTCTTCGAGCATGGCTTTCCTATCTAATATAATTCACCAAACATATGCATGGTGATTCTTAGTAAACATTGATTTGGCACCTTACTATCCTGTGAAATTTATCTAGATAATTGCCAACCTACTACTTTTTTTTAAAACTGACTTTAAATCAAATCATCACATATATGGTGAGTTATACTAGAGAACAAATTAAGATTGCATGCTATCAATTTACTAACAAGTCATGTGTCAGGAGCATCTTTTTGAATTCCAGAAAACTGATCAGACATTTCACTTGTAATTTAATAGTTTTCCCATTTATTGATAGAAAATCATATTTATAACTTCCAAGAACCAATAGTAGGATTAAGAGGAGCCTCTTTGACTTAGCACAAGAGGATGAGATATTTGTGCTTGCCTGGTAGAATGCTTTATAGTTTGGGACCAAACATATCCTCATTATTAGCACCTCTGTTTCTTCAACTTCTCATTCTCTTTCTCTTTCCATCAATCTTATAGGTTTTGTTTCTCTCTTGTTCCATTCAATGATCTTTGGTCTAATAAAAACCAAAATTTAAGAAGTTTTCTCATTCTGGATATACTTTTTACTGCCTGAAGTATAGCACAGAGAATTAAGTTTTCAAAATCCAAGTGATAAAAAAGAAAGGAAAAGAGATTAAAGAACATGAAAGTGCTACAGAGATAGACTCAATAAAAAATGTGGGTTTTTTTGTTAACTGAATTTTCTTCTTCTGAGGACAACCACATTCTTTACAAAGTACCTTTATCTTGATCACTTCTCCTATTTGTATCAATTCTCCACTAAGTTAATGATACGTATTTTAAGCAACACAGAACCCCTCTTTTATTTCTTTACACAAAATAGAGATAAAACACCCTTTCCAGAGATATTATTCTCCCAATACACAGGATATGAAATCTTTGCAGAAAAGTACAAAAGAGAAAGGAAAGTTGATAAGCCAGTAATGACACTTAGGAGAAAAGCTTGGACAAAGTTATAGGCATACAACTCATCTTCCTTTTCTGCAGACAAAATTAGTATTAGTGGCATAAAGAAATGCAAAAGTGCACTATCCCCTCTGTATCCACAGTCAGAGGAAGCATAGATAATAATGGACTCTACCATCTCTTCTAACACACATCAGTAAAAAACAACTAAATTCCATCACAGCCTTATAACAAAAAGCCTCATTAAGAAAACTTAATGCATGTGAAGTAACTATACGAATGTAAAACAAGGGACAGTATATCTGTCTATAGATCCTCTTCCTTGGTTTCTTTAATCCAACCCATCATATAAATTTAGAAGGCAATATTAGTGTCTCAAAAATAATATTACCACTTGTCTTTTGTCATTGCAAAATTTGTCAATAACAGTCTAAACTTCAAATATCAGAGTCATCTATTGGCAATACAAATTTGTTTAAATTGTGCTCCTCTTTGACCATCTTAACAGAAATGGCAAAAACTGTGGATTCAACTGTACAATACAACAGTATGAAGCTAAAAAGAGTATCTACTAATAGGGGAAAATGGTAATTTTATTTTGCTAAGTGGAAAAAGCAAGTTATATAATTGTATATTCAATATACCCTGATTTTATGGAAATGTACAGATACATAAAAAGGCTAGAAGTTCATATGCCAAAATATGAATACTGGTTATTACTACATGGTAGCTTTCCAGATGTCCCATATGGTTGATGTTCACTTCTTTTGATTTCAGCCAAAGTAGTTGAATTGTTTCCTGCTAAAAACACAGTACTTTTTCTCCGCCCCCCCGCCCCCCCCCCGCCGTGCCATTTCTTTCTGTGTAAATCTTTATTCTTTTAAGCAGTTCAGATTTGGTTGCCTTCGTGCCTAACTTTTTAAATATATCAGCTAATGTGAACAATCTCTCCCTCCTCACAATTCTTTTTTTTTAAGATTTTATTTATTTGTCAGAGAGGGAAAGAGAGAGGGAGAGAGAGAGAGAGAGAGAGAGAGCACAAGCAGGGGGAGTAGCAGACAAAGGGAGAAGCAGGATTCCTGCTGAGCAAGGAGCCTAATGCTGGACTGGATCCCAGGACCCCAATCACTCAATGATTGATTAACTGACTGAGCCACCCAGGCATCGTGGTCTCCACACAATTCTTGAAACCAAATCTAGGGTCCTTGAGGGCAGGATCCACATCTTATGACACTTTATATTTCCCATAGTGTAGAAGAGTGGTTTGGTAAATAGTCACAGGTTTAAAAAGGAAGTCTCCAGAACATATTCAAATGTACGCGTTTTCAAACAGGCACGCACATGCACACACGCACAAACATAGGCACAAGCACAAGCTTTTAAGTGGAGGCTCTTCAGTCCTATTTATTTCAGCAAAGCATCATCAAATCTCAACTGAAAGCAATCTAGAGAATACTTGTAGTGTGTTGAATCTCCTCATAATGTAAATGAACCCAAGTCTGCTTGCCTGATACGCATCAAAGCCAATCACTGAGACATCAGGCTTGCAGCAAGGAAAGGGTTTACTAAGAAGGCCGCCAAGGGCAGAGATGGGAAGACAAGCCTCAGATCTGCCTACCCAAAGGGGGAGAGAACAAGTTTTTTATAATCATAGAGATTGAGATCACATACATATTGATACAAAGGGCAGGGGAACTTATTCACGGAGAAAGATGGAGCATGCACATTGCACAAACATATTATGTACCATACATCCCGTGTTCATTTTGGGGTGGAGACTTAACACCAGAATGAGATAAAATTTAGCCCCTGATGTCAGGAGGTTATCTTAGGACAAGAATAAGGGGCTATGGTTTATACCCTAAGAGCTGGTACAAACTGGATGGGGTCTTGGTCTCCTTATAGTCATCTTGGGTAAGGAATATCAGGCCTTGTTTGTTCCCAGGCTGCAAACTTTCAGTTAACCCTTGAGTCTAGGCTTCTGCAGAAGAGGTTAGTGGATTTGTTAGTGAGGTCTGAAAAGATACAATAGCTGATTAGGGGGAAATAGTTCTCTGAAAAACAAGCTTTAAACTGTCTCCTCATTTCAACCTCGTTAACCCTGTGGGGCACAGTTTGGATAATAGCCATTCTACATCTAACTGGGCTTGAATATCTCCAGCCACAAAGAATTCATTTAATATATGTGGCTCATTCCATTGCTACCTATATTTTAAACATGGTATCATTACTTTAATGCTTAGGCAAAACAGATACTTAAATTAAAAACAAGTCCTGTACCATCCACTAGATATTAATACTTTAAAATATAATATGATTTTAAGGTAAAAAATACATGGAGTTTCCTACTTTTTTAAAATGTTAATAACCTTTGTTACATTCAGTATCTACCTTAACTAAAGTATGTTACTTACTGTTTTACCTGATTATAGAAAATAACATGAATATAACTCATTCTATTCTTAGATACTTAATGACATTTGTGTAATTTACTCCATCACTTGAATCTTAGTCCTTACTACCTGATCTTTTAAAGATTAAGTTTATATGGATAAAGTAACATTTTCATTATGATATACAATATGAAAAATAAATTTATGGAGGTAGGGATAGCAATATGTATGTATTTTTTTTTTCTGTAAAAGGCCAGACAGTATTTTCAACTCTGTGGACTATATGGTCTTTATTGCAACTATTCAACTTGAGTGTTATAGGGTAAAAACAACTACAGACAATATATAAACAAATGGGTGTAAATGTGTGGCTATTCCAATAAATCTGTATTTATAAAAACAAACAAGATCTGGATTTGGCTTGATGTGCCCATGGTTTGCTGGCCCCTGTATAACTGAAGGATTACTTATGCCGCTATCGTAATGAACTGCATAATGTAGGCCACTATCCCATCAATGGGGCTATGCAGGTCAGTATTTATTCAGTTGAGTATGTATTTATTAAGCCCATCATGTGAGCTTAGCATTGTAATCAATCAGGCTTTATAAGAGTATAATTTAAACATTGTCTAAGGAAATGAATTTAAGATTATACAACAAATCAAGCCAGCCAGACAACAGAATCAAGTAATTCAACACAAAATTATCTATTTTGGGATATGAAATAACAACTGTGTGTGTATGTATGTATAGACTCAACATGTTCTATTACTTTTAGTTCCTATCCCACTCCCAGGGAGATATAGATAAAATATGTAAAGGGCTTATTGAGAGGAGAAGATATACCATATTATTTCATTTCCTTATTCTTAAATTTTCCAGAAGAAATAATTGTAGTATTTTCAAAATGGCCTTTTGTGAGGAATCCTGGCTTTGACCACCACCCCTCCCCACCAAATCATCCAACATGTCTCCAAAACATGGATAGAGGGAGAGTAAAAGTTGACATAAAATCTGATAGTAGACAGACTTTCTGATCTTTAAAGATTAAAGAGTCCACAATTATGCCTTAGCAGATTACTGGTTTTAAGTCATAGGTTTAACACATACAGTCATTGTTTCCTAGCAGTGATGAAAGACTTATTAAATTCAGATAATATTGGAGATTTCAAATTTTGCAATCATTGTATATGATTAACACTTCGAAAAACACTAACAGTATAAATTAAAGGGAACATGTTGTTAGTCTATTTTTTTAAATGAAAAACTTTTTTTTAAAGCAGTTTTGGATTTAAAATAAAATCATGGAAAGTACAGAAATTCCCCATGTTGTTTCTTGCCCCTGTACACACAGTCTCCCTCCTTATCAACATCACTCACCAAAATGGTACATTTTTTTACTAAGTATGAACCTACATTGACACATCATAATCACCCAAACTGTACTTCACATTAAGATTTTTTCTTGGTGTTTTACATTTAATGCAGTTGGACAAATGTATAATGGCATATATCTATCATTATAATATCAAGTTGAGTATTTTCACTGCCCTAAAAATCCTCTGTGTTCTCCCTATTTGTCTTCCTCCCCACCCCACTTATCTCCTTCCTGTTTCCATAATTTTGCCTTTTCTGGAATGTCATATACTTGGAATAACACAGTATGTAGCCTTTTAAATTTGTTTCTTGCACTTGGTAATATGAATTTAAAGTTTCTTCATGTCTTTTTATGACATGATAGCTCATTTATTTTCAGTGCTGAAAAATATTCATTGTCTGGATATGCCACAGTTTATCCATTCACCTACTGAAGAACATCTTGGTTGCTTTCAAGTTTGGACAATTATGAAAAAATCTGCCACAAAATATGGTATACAGATTTTTTTGTGTGTGTGGACATAAATTTTTAACAACTGTGGGTAGTTATCAAGGAGCACGATTGCTGGGTTGTATAGTAAGAGTATGTTTTATAAGGAGCTGTCAGACTGTCTTCTAAAGTAACTATCATTTCATAGTCTCACTAGCAATAAATGAGAATTCCTGTTGTTCAAAATCCTCACTAGCATTTGGTGTTGTCACTGTTCTGGATTTTGGCCATTTTGATAGGTGTGTAGTGTTTCCATTGTTGTTTTAATTTGCATTTCCCTGATGACATATAATGTGGAACATATTCTCATATGCATGTATGCCTTCTGCATATCTTCCTTGGTGAGATGTCTAGTCTACATTTTTAATTGTCAAGTTTGCAAAGGGAAGCTATTCTTTCTCTCTACAAGTTTTTAAATACATTAGGTAACTTAGCCATTTAAAGCCACATATTCCATCTTTTCATTTAATACATATAAGCATGTGGTTATTAATTGATGGATTTTATTTAAATTTTTAGAAAATACAGAGAATTTTAGAGTGGGAAAGATCCTGGATGATTGTCTGGTCCAAATCTGTAAATCTGGACTTTCGGCTATGAGTAATAAATATGCACATATACATACTTCCATAATAACCTAAGGAAAAAAATACATACATACATGAGGAGATATATATATATATATACACATATATATGAAGATATATATGTATGTGTATATATATATATATCTCCTCATGTAACTTTACAATTCATAGGTAAAATATCTTCAGGCATGGCTGTTGTTGAGGGTTTAAAGATGTCATTATGACCTAGTTTTTATTGTGTCTGAGTTCTGTTTTCCTCTATGCTGTCTTAATTTCAACATTCCAAGTGATAGGAGATGGCTACCCATAGCCTATCCAGCTTAGTGTAATAGACTTTACATCTCACTTTCAAGAGTCTTAGAAAAAGTTTCTATTATTTATCTTGTTGCCTATGAGGGCCACATGCTCATCCCTAAACTTGTTCACTAGGGACATGTGATCATGCTCAGATTGCCTGGACCAAAATTCTGACTCCAGCAACACATACGGTACAGACATATTAAGAATAGAAGGTGAGGGCGCCTGGGTGGCTCAGTGGGTTAAAGCCTCTGCCTTCGGCTCAGGTCATGATCTCAGGGTCCTGGGATCGAGTCCCGCATCGGGCTTCCTGCTCGGCAGGGAGCCTGCTTCCTCCTCTCTCTCTGCCTGTCTCTCTGCCTACTTGTGATCTGATCTCTCTCTCTCTGTGTCAAATAAATAAATAAAATCTTAAAAAAAAAAAAGAATAGAAGGTGAGTGTTTTCCTGAAGGAAATTTATAAAAATACTAGAAAAAGGAAAATTGTAAGCTGAAGTGCTAATTCCAGTAACACTGCAACATAGCCAGTATTCTCATTGTACAGATGAGATAGCTGGTAAAGAGATTGGTGAAACCATTATTTAGGGCCAAAATTTGGATAGGGCATACGTGATATTAGCACCAAAATCTCTGGATTGTTAGTAATTTCCCAAACCCTAGCAGCTACAGATTTTGTTTAGTTTCCATTTAAAGGAAACATCTACCTAGTACTAGATACTACCTAGTTCCTAGTACCTAGGAAACATTTACCTAGTAAAGGAAACATCTATTCTACATCATATATATATGATGTTTCCTTTAAATATATATATATATATATATATATATATATATATATATATTGTTTTGTTTTACTTTTTTAAACTGGGGTATAGTTGATACACATTATTACATGGGTTTCAGGTATACAATATGGTGATTTGACAACTCTGTGTGTTATGCTATGCTAACCATAAATATAGCTTCCATCTGTCAGCATACAAGTTCTATTACAATACCATTAACCATATTCCTTATACCATACCTTTCATCCCCATGACTTACTCATTCCATAACTGGAAGCCTGTATCTCCCACTCCCCTTTACCCATTTTGCCCATCTCCATCCTCTATGGCAACCATCACTTTGTTCTCTGTATTTATGGGTCTGTTTCTGTTTTTGTTTGTTCATTTGTTTTGTTTTGTTTTGTTTTAGAATGCACATGTAAGTGAAATCATATGGTATTTGTCTTTCTCTGACTTATTTCACTTGGCATATGGCAAGATCACATTCTTTTTTTTGTGTGTGTGACTGAGAAATATCCCATTGTATATATACCACACCTTCTTTATCCATTCATCTATCAGTAGACATTTAGGTTGCTTCCATATCTTGGCTATTGTTAATAATGCTGCAGTAAACATAGGAGTGCATATATCTTTTTAAATTATTGTTTTTGGGCGCCTGGGTGGCTCAGTGGGTTAAAGCCTCTGCTTTCGGCTCAGGTCATGATCTCAGCATCCTGGGATCGAGGCCCGCATCGGGCTCTCTGCTCGGCAGGGAGCCTGCTTCCTCCTCTCCCTGTCTCTCTGCCTGCCTCTCTGCCTACTTGTAATCTCTCTCTCTATGTCAAATAAATAAATAAAATCTTTTTAAAAAATAATAAATAAATAAATAATTGTTTTTGTTTTCTTTGGGTATACGCTCAACAGTGGAATTACTGGATTATATGGTATTTCTATTTTTAATTTTTTGAGGAACCTCCATATAGTTTTCCATAGTGGCTGTACCACCTACATTAACATCAGCAGTGCAGGAGGGTTCCTTTTTTTCTACATCTTTGCCAACACTTGGTATTTCCTGTCTTTTTCATAGTATCCATGCTGACAGGTGTAAAGTGATAGCTCACTGTGGTTTGGATATGTATTTCCTTGATGATTAATGATGTTGAGCATTTTTTTCATGTGTCTGTTGGCAATCTGGATGTCTTATTTGGAAAAAAAAGTTGGGTCCTCTGCCCATTTTTTAATTGGATTATTGGGGGTTTTTTTGGTGTTAAGTTGTGTAAGTTCTTCATGTATTTTAAATATTTACCACTTACTGGATATACCATTTGTAAATATCTATGATTGTAAGTTATACTGTAAATTAATGTATTAAAATCAAGATATAAGATGTAGTTCCTAAAAATATGGAACATAGTATGTAGACTTCATTTACAAGTTTCTTTTGTGCATTTAATTGAGTCAAATATGTGATTTTTGAGAATACATAATAGGATTAAACCATGTCAGTTGTCCTGGTTAGCAAAGAGGAGTAGGAAATGGGGGAAGAATTGACATATAATGAATAATATAAATAGTATATTGAGTAATTTCTCCATGTATCTCTCTATTGATATACATATATATTTAGTATATAATAATTCTCCACATTGGTTTGTTTTGTGGGTAAAATGAGACAAACCCATTTGGTGGAAATTTATTAACATTATTGTCATTATTAATTTATTTAGCAGATGGTACAAATAAGCTACCTACAGTTACAAGAGATCAATCAATAGTATACAATAGAGCTCTTATTTAACCTCTCATTTTTCTCCATTGCCCATAATTTTTCCAATAAGTCATGTTACTTCCCGTCATGACCTGAATTCTTTTTCTTTTTTTTTTAAGATTTTATTTATTTATTTGACACAGAGAGAGAGAGATCACAAGTAGGCTGAAAGGCAAGCAGAGAGAGAGGCGGAAGCAGGCTCCCTGCTGAGCAGGGAGCCCGATGCGGGCCTCGATCCCAGAACCCTGAGATCATGACCTGAGCCGAAGGCAGAGGCTTTAACCCACTGAGTCACCCAGGCGCCCCCATGACCTGAATTCTTAAAATGTCTATTAGATGGTTGTATATCTAGGTAAGTAGGGGTAGTTATAATAATGTACTGTAGTGTTACATTTTAAATTTTATAGAGTAATTAAAAGTATAAATAATAAAAATAATGTTCCTTCCTTATTTGCTAAATTGCAAATGGTACAAACTAAAATAGATAGTTGATAGATAGATCCATTCCTTGATGAAGACACCTTTGTATCTTTGAGAACAGAAAAATAAATAGGTTTATCAGGCATGATGTTTCCTTAGCAACAGCACCACAGGAAAATTATAACAGACATGCCCTCTAATCTATGGAATGATCCATCCTACATGCTTCAAACAGAGAAACCATTACTCAGCACATCTCTACTCATTTAACTACTCCTTAGATCTTCCAAGTAGTTCCCCAGAACTTCCAAAATAAAAATTAAAACAGGTTTTTTTGTTTTCTGTTTCTCAAACTCCTCAACAACTCATTTCTCAGTCCAGTATTTTGCCCACTTTTAATTGGGTTATTTATATTTTTGGTTTTTTTTTTAATTCTTTGAATATGCCTGATAGAAGTCTTTTATCAGCTGTGAATTTTCAAATACAGTTTTCTTTTGTGGCTTGTCATCTTTTTTTTAACAGCGTCTTTTAAAAGATGAAAGTTTAGAGATGCTTGGGTAGCTCAGTTGTTTGGGCAACTCACTCTTGATTTCAGCTCAGGTCATGATCTCAGGGTTGCAAGACTGAGCCACGCCTTAGGCTCTGCACTCAGCAGGGTGTCCACTTGAGATTCTCTCCCTCTATCCTTCCCATTTCCCCCCTTTGTGTTCTCTCTCTCTCTCTAAAATAAATAAATATTTTTAAATAAATAATGAAAGTTTAAATTTTAATAAAGACAAAAAACAACATTTATTTTTATAAATCATATTCTTCATGTAATGTTAAAGAATTATTTGCCAGACATGAGGTCACAAAAATTTTTCTCTAAGTTTTCTCTTAGAAGTTATATACTTTTTGCCTTTATATTGATTTTATTTTTTTAAGATTTTATTTTTATTTATTTGACAGAGAGAGAGAGAGATCACAAGTAGGTGGAGAAGCAGATAGAGAGAGGGGGGGGAAGCAGGCTTTCTGCTGAGCAGAGAGCCCGATGCGGGCCTCGATCCCCAGACCCTGAGATCATGACCTCAGCTGAAGACAGAGGCTTGAACCTACTGAGCCACCCAGGTGCCCTGCCTTTACATTTAAGTTTAAAATCTATTTGACTTTATTTTGGAATATAATGTGAGGTATAGAGCAAGTTCCTTTCTTCTTTCTTCTTTCCTCCCTTCCTTCCTTACTTTTTTTTTTTTTTTTTTTGCATTTGGATGAACAATTGTTTCAGCACCAAATGCTGATGACTGTCCTTTCTCCACTGATTTTTCTTTGTATCTTTGTCAAATTGGTTATAAAAGGATGGGCCTATTCCTTAGGTTTCTCTTCAGTACCACTAATATACTTGACTGAACTTTTCCTAGTCAATCTTGAAATAATTTAGTATAAATCCTCCAGTTTGGTTCTTCTTTTTAAATTTTTTTCTATAGTAATTTAATGTGTACTCATCTAACAACAGAGCTTTCAAGTTCATGATGCAAAAACTGATGGAACTAAAAGGAGAAATATATACATACACAATTATTCTTGGGAACTACAGCCATTTCTTCTCACAATTGATAGAAAAAACAAATGGAAAATCGAAAACATAGAAGTCTTAACACTATCAATCAACTTGACCTAATTGATTTTTATAGAACCCTCCACCTAGCAATACATATACTTTTTAATCACACATGCAATGTTCACCAAACAGGCTACATTCTGGGGCAAGCAAAGCTGATTCAACTTTTAAAAATCAATGTAATCCATTGCATTAGCAGACTAATTAAGAAAAATAAAACATAAAATATAATTTTTCAATAAGTGAAGAAAACGCGTTAGACAAAATCAACATCATTCATGATTTTAAAAAAAACTCAGCAAGCTAGGAATAGAAGGTGACACTCTCATTCTGAAAAGTAATCTACTAAAAAAATGCTAACATCATACTTACTGGGCAAATACTGAATGATTTACTGCTATTAGCACAAGTGAAAGATATTCACTCCTACTACTTTCTTTTTCAATATCATGCTGCTTTTAGTTCTAGCAAGTGTAGTAAGACAAGGAAAATATATAAATGACATACAAATTCAAAAGCAAGAACTAAAAATATCCTTCGTGATAAACAGGATGTGTCTATGTAGAAAATCTCAAGGAATCTACAAAACATTCTTAGAGCTAATTAGTATGTTTGCTGGATGCAAGATTAACATGGAAAAATGCTTTTTCTTTATATTGACAATGAAAAATTAAAAACCAAAATTTTTAAAGCTACCATTTATCATGCTCCCTCAAAAATGAAATCTTTATATGTAAATATAACAAATTACATATCAGATCTATATGACAAAAGTCACAAAATGCTGATGAAAGAATTCGAAGGAAACCTAAACCAATGGAGAGATAGGCCATATTTTTGCATTGGAAGACTTAATATATAAGATGCATTTTTCTCCAAATCAGTTTTTAGATTTAATGTAATTCCAATACTTAGCAGTTTTCTGTGTAGACATAGACAACATGACAAAGGTAAAACTATTAGGAACAGAAAACAGATTGTTGGTTGTGGTTCAGTTTGGAGGGAGTATCTGACCTTAGTATCTGAACTTAGGGAGGGTTAGCATCTCCAAATCCCCTCAAGTATTGGAATTATTCTCTATCCTCTTATCGGTGCTGGTTACAAGAATCTACGTATGTACATCAGGATACCATCAGAAAATGAGTTTATTTTATGTATGTTAAAATATAGTAATAATAAACGATAAAAAGCAACTTGTGACATTAAGGCCATTTAAGAAAAAGTAATCAATGTCTAATAAACTAAATATTAATACAATTTAACATTATGATCCTGAGAGACTCAATAATCCCATCTTTTCAACATGAGTAAGTTCCTCAAAAGAGCATTCAGTGGTATAATTTACCTTTTAAAAGTGAAGTGTTTTCAGTTTTCTCTTGTTCCTCTAGGACAAAAAAACTGTATCCAACTCGGAGCCAAGGTCATTGAGGTAAATGAGTGTCACTATCATTAAAATTTTCTGCTTTACATTTGCAGTGACATGGATAGAGCTAGAGAGTATAATGCTAAACGAAATAAGTCAGTCAGAGAAAGACAAATACCATATGATTTCACTTATATGGAAATTTAAGAAACAATACAAATGAGCAAAGGGGAAAAAAAGAAAGAAAGAAACACAAACCAAGAAACAGACTCTTTAATTGTTGTGAACAAATTGATGATTCCCTGAGGGGTGGTGGGTAAGGGAGGGGCAAAATAGGTGATGGGGATTAAGAAGTACACTTGCCGTGATGAGCACTGGGTGTTTTACAGAAGTGTCGAATCGTTATATTGTAGTCTACGGTCATACCACCCTGAACAGGCCCATCTAGTCTGAATCATTATATTGTACACCTGAAACTAATATTACACTGTATGTTAACTAATTGAAGTATAGGTAAAAACTTTAAAAAAAATTTCTGCTTTAAATAAATGTGCATGTCTTTTTATTATGCACTCAAGGAACACTATGTTTAAACATTACTTAAATTAGATTGGTTTTAATTGATGTCATCATTCAATTTACCTGTAATTCATCTCCTGAAAATACTTAACATATGTGGCTTTATATTAGGAAAATAAAGGAAATGCCAGCAACTTCACAAATTGCGCCAAACTTCTTCAAATAAAGGACAGTATTGTTAGCCATTCAAAAAATCTGCATGTAAAGAAAAACATATAGCCGAATACTTTCTTTGCATAGCTTCAGTTATTCAATTTCATTTGAACTATGATTGACTACTCGTGAGTTGTCATTATAGATATTAATACTTTTCTTTAACTTACATGTTGGCCAAGTTCCTGGCTGATTTTGTTTTCTCCAGAGGCTTTAGATACTTAATTACGTAAGTATCTCTAATGTGTTAACATGAGCTTTAGTAAAACATCTATTGTTTTAAAACATCTATTGTAAGTGAGGAGGAAGAATTTTTTCAGATTTGTTGCTCTCTTTGAATTCCTCATTAATATTATAATCTTTTTTGATTTAAAAAATAGTCTGGATTGTAGAATGGTTAATTCTGCCGTTAAAGAGGTCTAAGGACTAACTCTGTTTTTTGTGGATTTATCGCAGATTTTATGCCTTTGTTAAATTTTAAAGCTGTGGTCTATTTTTTGTTGTTATTGCTAAAATAAAAATACATCAGAAATACCTTTTTGAGGTCTCTGGATTTAGTATTTAGTAATTAACTCTAAGGGAGTAGAAGGTAGGTAGAGATATAATCGAAGACATAATATTTCTATGAAAATCTAACATCTGAGACTTGGTGTTGCTTTCTTCTTCCTCTGTCAAACTTTCCCAATACCATGAATGTAGCCCATCTGAGCCTATATTTGTCTATTATGACAATTAAAAAAAAATTAGAATCCAGAATATAAAATACTGATTTTTGTCCTGTCAGGTAAATTAGGGAAAGATACATATGATGTTTTATCAGACTTTATTAAATACTGTTTTAAATTCTAATTGCAATTTTTGTTTTCAATATTAGACATATGTATAAAATTATACTGATTAACTCAAGGCAGATTCTCTGTGGCATAGCTTCTTACTAATAAGTGCTGATTTCAGAATTTGCATTAAATACTTCTATCCAGTTCAATCCAACAAATATTTTTGAATATCCAGCATCCATTCTGGACCAGACATATGCTACCATATGGAGCATAAAGATGAGTAGGAAAATTGCTATCCTGAAGTTTATAATTTCAAAGCTGAGATGTGTCTATTATGTAATTAATGTAAGGCAGACACTGTTCTACATGCACTAAGTGAGATTAAAGCACTGAGAACACTTAAAGGAAAAAAATGATCCTAATTAGGATGATTAATAAAAATTTCAGGTTGGAGAGGGAACATTGGCACTGGTCCATTGAGGAACAGTTAAACTTTGGTGGATTTGAATGCAAAGTGAAGAAAATGGGAATAAGGATTACTTTTGTTTAAAGCATGAAGTACAATTATGAGAATAGGAGATGTTAAGAGAAAGTGAATTGTGGAGCCTAGACCTTAAATACTAAGTAAAGTTTTATGCTCTTTTAAGACAATGAGATTGTCAACAATAAGTTTTAGAAAGAAATAGATATATTTTCAGGAAAAAAATTTACAAATTCAGACACACATATATATACATACATACACTCATTCATATAGAATACATATACCATATGTATGTACGTGTGTACACACACACACACACACAAACACACATAGTGCTATTAATTTAAACGAGAGGAAACTACTTAGATTATAATTGGCAAGTTTGGAGAAATCTGTTCCTTGAATCTTCAGTTGCAATATAAATATAAAACTATATTTGTGGCAAGTGTAGCCACCAAAGTAACACTTAGAACATTCACATAGCTATAGTATAATTACATAATGTCAGAGTTTATAGCATAATGTATCTATATTTATTAGTATATAGCATACTGGTAGGCTGAAAATATGACCAGTGCTGTTGCCTACGTTTTTTTTTTTTTTTAATTAATTAACTAATTTTAAGAGAGCTCTGGTGAAGGAAGGGGCAGACGGAGCCAGAGAGAAGCAGACTGACTCCCTGCTGAGCCCGGAGCCCAAGGCTGGTCAGTCTCACAATCCTGAGATCATGACCTGAGCCTGAAGGATGTTTAACTGACTGAGCCACCCAGGTGCCTCTATTGACTACATTTTTGAAAAACTGACTAAGATACTGGGAACAGAATTCATGCAAATTAGACTAATATTGGTAACATTGGTACCTGTTTTTATATCCAATGTTACAATTTTTTTAAAAAGTAACAAACGTTACAGTTGGTTATTTAATGCCTTCACACTTTCCACAGGATGTAGGTGGAACCAATTGATTTTATGGCAACATGTAGACCAATCAGAGAAGGTATTTCTGTAAACATGTTTCATGGAGCTTAAATTTTTCACAGAATCATTGAATAGGACCTTCTCATCTTTCCTTGTAAACTGCTAAATATCTAATGGCCTGTTTATAATGGATTTGGTCTATGGATTATATATCCAGAGAACGACCATAATGGCTTCCAAATAATATTTTGTTGTTGATTCCCTTCTAATAATTTCTATGTTTAATAGTAATCATACTATTTGTCATATATTACAGGTACTTATAAAATATTTTGCGTTTTTCCAGTTTATATTCTATTGTGATGAACATTATGTTCATTGTGTATCTTCAGACAAATATATTAAACTGAAAGATGAAGAAAAGGAGAGATCCTAGAAATTATGTGTTTTTATTTATGAGAGATGGTTTTGATCTATTTCTAGGAGAGAGAGGAATATACTTAAGTGATTCACAAATATTTAACATCCAGCTAAATGATTAAGTATTCATTTTTTAATAAAATTATTCAATTCAAATGGATAAATATTATCAAGAACTAGCATGAGTTTATGTATAATACATAGTTTCATATGCTCAAAGATTTCTAGCTTAGTAGATTATTATAAATATAATAAAACTTAAGTACCACTTATTCATTTAAAAGCCATTTATTTAGGACATGTCATGTACTAGACAAGGTGCTGTAACCCTTGTCCTAAGACTTCTGTGAAAATTACTGTAAGTAAAGAGCAAGTCCACCTAAAGAAGAGTATGGACATCTATGGAAGGATTGGACATATGAACTTATGTTTTAAAATTAGAAGAAGCCTTTCCAAGTGGGGATAGGGGCAAGACACAATAGAGTAATGAAAATATCAGGGAGTCATAGATGTATATCCTATTTGATGTGGGTTAAATTGTGTCCACCTCACTCTCAAATATATTGACACCTAACTCCAAGTACCTAGAATGTGACCTATGAAAGGGAGAGAGACACAGAGACAGAAAGAACACACAACACCACATGAAGACACACAGAAAGGAGATGGTCATGGGATGACAGAGGTAGAGACTGCTTCTGAGAACCGGAAAACATCAGAGCTTGCCAGCATACACCAGAAGCTGAGACACGAAACAGATTCTCACTTATTGCCCCCAAGAAGAAACTAACCATGCTGACTCCTAGGTTTCACACTTCAAGCCTCCAAATTTTGAGAGAATAAATCTCTGTTTTTTTAAGCAAACCAGTTGGTGCTAATTTTCTAGAGTAGCCCTAAGAAACAAATACACCATGCTTACGAAAGGGTATTTTAGAGTTGTCCGTGATAGAATATCTACTTATGAAAATATTGATGAGGAGGAAAGACAATGTCAGATTAAAATGTCTTTTATGTTTGTAAGCGAAGAAGTAGAGGCTCCTAGCATTCAGTGATACAGAGAGGTTATTATTATTATTATTATTATTATTATTATTATTCAAGGCAGTTACATTCTTATATTTGTTTATTAGAGTGAGCATAAGTTGTGGGGAAGATAATTTTGAAGGGTGAAAAGCTATAGCTATGTAGCCCAGAGAAAAGACTATTTCAATTTTGTAGTTAAGGGATAATAATGGCTTATACTATTTATTGTTAAACATGCAGTGCCCTTTGTGGATGAACATGCTATTTTGGACCCAGCCTAGAGAGCAGTCTTTGTTATCTTTTTTCTATTAATGGTGGAGGGTTTCACTGATCAATCCAGATTTTCCTTTTCTATTTCTCTGACAGTTAAGGCCCTCATTAAAAAGATGGCCAGTGTGGGAAATATCTTGATAATGGCATGGACAATGTCTTTGATGAATGGGCTCTTATGAATGAGGTAATTTAAATTCACAGTACAGAATCTTAAGGCAAAAAACAAAACCTGAATAGATTAAAAACCAGAATTTTGGCCTCACTAGTACCAGCTGGGAAATCTACCCTTGAATGGTAATTAATTCTTGAGTTGGATCAGTTATAGCTACACATTTCATAACCCAAGAGATTACTTTTTCAGGCAGTCTGAATCTTTTCAATCACAGGTGAATTTGAGTGATTATTAATTCACTTTAAATCATTAGCCACAGTAACATCATCTGAATAGAGGAAACTGGAGGGACACATACAAGTTAGTAAATACTTTGTACCTTTTTTCCTGCAATAGTACATTTTTATTTTTCCTATGATATATAATAATATTAGGCACAATGACAGACATTTTGTTTGCTAGAATGCTGGATTGGACTCAAAATTACATTTGTAAAGATCTGTATGTTTTGATGTCAATGTGATAATATGCATCATATTTTTATGTCTCTGGACCACTATAAAAGTACAAAATATCTGAAATCTAGTTGTCTTTAACTTTGCAGTTTTTAAGTCTCTAATAAAATCACCAAAATTAGTGCAAATAATTTGAATAAAATTATGTCACTTGTGAATAAAATGACACTATGGCTGCAGTGCTGGTTGTTAGCAAACAGAATAGTTTGGACCATCTGAAAAACATTTGCAGCCCCCCCAGAAAAATGTAGACCACACTTCTTCAGACTAAAAGATGCAAGAGGCATCAGTAGTAGTGATATTTCCTTACCCTTCCACCTTCCCTTTTCTGTCCTCTCTTGCATTATGATATTAGGATCAGTCTTTTTTTTTTTTTAAGATTTTATTTATTTATTTGACAGAGAGAGATCACTTCTCGGCCTTTTGGCTAAGATCAAGTGTATTTGACAGAGAGAGAGAACACAAGTAGGCAGAGAGGCAGGCAGAGAGAGAGGAGGAAGCAGGCTCCCTGCTCACCAGCGAGCCCAATGCAGGGCTTGATCCCAGGACCCTGAGATCATGATCTGAGCGAAGGCAGAGGCTTTAACCCACTGAGCCACCCAGGCACCCCAGGATCAGTCTTACTAACAATTAAGTGATCTTCCTTGTACTTACAACGAGGGCAACTACATCAAGCAAAACTTTCCCCTTACCGAAAATGTTCAAAGCATTTTTTGCTTTTATTACTCAATTTTTGATAGTCTTAATTAAATCCCCAGGAACAAGTGGATATAATTTAGAGGTGAATCAACTCTGTGGACTTCTACAGAAGCAACAGAAAATCATCTTTGAAAGACAGTTTCAGAATCAATGAAGGGACTATAAGCTAGAGTAGCTTGTTGAAGCACAAGTAAAAGCCACTGTTACTTTGACAGTTTTTGAGTTAAATAGAGGTTGCACATAAAGCCTGCACATCACTGTTACCTTCATCAGTATTCAAAATAAGACTTCTTGGAGAATTGCAATGTTTGCTTTGGTTTTTTGAAATGATGAACATGAATATGTCAGCTGCCTGCCTTGGTGAACAAAATGCCATGGAATTTCAATGTAAGAAGAACATGGTGGGTTAAAGAGAAACAAAATCCCTTTGAGTGATTGTTTTCAACAAGGCTCTAAGGAACAGTTAGTATGATTCTTACTAATGTGTTCCTTTATTCAAAATCAGTAATTCTCATTAATAAATAGAATATTCAAAGGGATATTTTGAAAGGAATTAATAGAACGTTTAGTGAAACTAAACTATAATATAAATATAAAATGAAATATAAATATATTATAAATTAATATTAACACAAAAATATAGGCACAAAATACCCTATGCTTTCCATATAAATATATAGAAAGATAGCTAGCTAGTTAAATAGATACAGAGAATAGGGATTAAGATTCACTGATTCTAGGTCTATAGAATATCTTTGTTTAATTTAACATAAAATCATCAATGAAAGAAGCAAGGAATTTTATGTCAGAACTGAAATATTGTTGTAATTGACTGTAGTGAAAATGTTTAGCCATGGGGCTATCTGTGGTATATCACAATGGAGAAAAAACATTTCTCAGGTTACTGTTGGGTCAGAGTGTTTGCTTTCATAGTTACTTATCAAGTAAAAGGGAGAGAAGAAATCAAGAAAAAAGAAAATAGATTACTCCTACATGTGTGTTCACAATAAAGTTTTATGATGGTGATTGTATTTTCCTTACACAGATGCAATATAATGAAATTTGTACTACCTTTAGGAAGAATTGAGACCTACAGAAGAAAAATTAAACAGAGTCTTGAAGTTTTGTTAAGAAAAAAATTTTTGAACATATTTACTTTTAAAAACATATTTATAGCCTTATCATTTTCTTTCAAAAATTGCTCAAATCCTACATGTTTATTTGATGAGTTATAACAAATTATATATCCATGTAACCAAGAATCTCGCCAAGATATAAAAGATTTTCATCACCCTAAAGAATTCCCTCATATGCCTTTCTATTCAGTTTCCACTTAAAAGTTTCTACTTTCTGATTTCTACTAAAACCAGTTTGTTTTTCCTGTTCTTGGATTCTTTTTTTCTTTAAGATTTTATTTATTTATTTGACAGAGAGTGAGAGCACAAGTTGGGGACAGGGGGAGAAGCAGGTTCCCAACTGAGCAGGGAGCCCACTGCAGAACTCCATCCCAGAACCCTGGGATTGTGACCTGAGCCAAAGTCAGACACTTAACCAGCTGAGCCATCCAAGCACCCCTTTTCTTGGGTTCTTTTTTTTTTATTATTATTTATCTTTTTTTTCCTGTTCTTGGATTCTTATAAATGGAATCACACAGTGTGTAGTCTTGTGTCCAGCTTCTTTCACTCAATGTAATGTTTTTAAGATCCATATGTATTGTTTCACATATCATTAGTTTGTTCATTTTTATTACTGAATAATATACCATTTTAGGAATATACCAAAATATATTTATTCATTATGACTAAGAGAGATTTTGAGTTGCTTCTGGTTTTTGTCTGCTAAAATTAAGGCTGCTATGAACATTCTTTTTTTTTTTTTTTAAAGATTTTATTTATTTATTTGACAGAGAGAGATTACAAGTAGGCAGAGAGAGGAGGAAGCAGGCTCCCCACTGAGCAGGGAGCCTGATGCGGGCCTCGATCCCAGGACCCTGAGATCATGACCTGAGCCGAAGGCAGAGGCTTTAACCCACTGAGCCACCCAGGCGCCCTGCTATGAACATTCTTATGTAAGCCTATTTGTGGACATGTGTTTTATTTTTATTTGCGTAAATAACCTGACTGGAATTCCTGGTCATAAAGTTTAGCTGTATATGTTTAACTGTGTTTAACTGTAAGAAGTTACCAACCTGTTCTTCAATAAGGTTGTACCATTTTATGTCACCACCATGAGTTTTTGAGACTTCAAGTTGCTCTGTGTGGTAGGCAAGATAATGCCCCCCCCCAAGATGCCCTAATCCCCCAAACCTATAAATATGTTACTTTACGTCGCAAAAGGACTTTGCTATCTTAATTAAGGATCTTGAGATAGAAGCTTATTCTGGATTATCTAGTAGATCAGGTATAGTAACAGAGTCCTTGTAGGAGGGAGGCAGGAAGATGGGAGTCAGAGACAGAGATATGATAGTGAATTCAGAGATGGTGATGAGGGAAATACAGAGAGAGAGAAGGAAAGAAGGAATATTATATTGCTGGTTTGAAAATGGAGAAAGAGGCCATGAACCAAGGAAGACAAGGAGCCTCTAGAATATGGGAAAGACAAAGAAATATATGTCTCACGTTTTCAAAATAAATACAACTCTTCCAATACCTTGATTTTAGGACTATTGACCTCCAGACTACAAGATAAAAACTTGTTGTTTTAAGCTACTACGTGTGTGGTAGTTTCTTATAGCAACAATAGAAACTAATATAGACTGCATTGTTGCCAACTTTTAAAGTTGCCAGTTTTTTAAATTTTTGCCATTCTAGTGAATGTGAAATGACTTAGCATTTTCACATGAATTTGCATTTCCCCAGTGACTAATAACATTGAACATGTTTTCATATGAGTTTTGGCCATTTGTGTATCTTATTCTTAATTCTGTGAATATTTTTTCAAGTCTTTTGTCTATCATCCTATTACTTTCGTTCTGTTGTTAATTAGCAGTTTTTATATATTTTTGATGCTAGTTCTCTGTAAGTTATATATGTTATAGAAATTTTCTGATTTATGGCTTACTTATTCATTCTTTTACTATTGTCTTTTGATGAGCTATAATTTTGGGTTTGGGTAAATTTTAAATAGATATTAATTTCTTTGAGGAATAGTGTTTTATGTCTTATGAAATTTTGCTACCTCAATGCCAGTAAGCTTTTCTTTTGTGTTTTCTTTTAGAAGGTTTATGATTCAAATTTTTACATGTTGATCTGTGATTTGACCCAAATTTATTTTTGCCTATTGAATGAGGTAAAAGTCAAGATTCATTATTTTCTAATACAATTATCCAGTAGTTTCAAAACTATTAAATACTTTCCTTTATTCAAAGAATTGACATGACACCAAAAAATATTAACTCTTTATGAAAATACTTGGTCTAAAAGTAGGCAGGCACACAAATGATGTTTTTACTTTGTAGCAGTATAAATAATTCAAGGTTCACACAAAGACTTGAGAGAAACTACTGAACTCTAGTCATATTTGCATACATACAATAGATCTATCATAACTTTTTACAAAATAGGAAGTTGTTTGTTTTAGTTCAACATACAGATTAGGACAGAGAAAGCATATGGAAGAAAGAACTTTATATTTTTGACCAGGTGGTGCTTTTCTAGGCCATCCTGATAAAGAGTTAAAGATAAATTGCAGACATGAAAACTTAATGAAAAATTATTCATGGTGGTGGGGATATTTTCATTTCTGAGCCACTTTTAAATGATGAAATGAGACCTCAAAATCCATTTCTTATCAAAAGTTACAAGTTTTCAGCATTACTTAGAATCAACCTCATTTAGTATGTCTGGAGTGTTTCATCAAGTACAGAGGTGCTCAGATGGCTAAGATCCAATACATTGAGCTGTCATGCTGCACATTCTTGGAGTACAACCTTATGGGCATTTACCTACCTATGCAAGTCCTCTGTTCTTACTTGTCTATGTTCATACTTCTCAAACTGCCTTCATTATAGTATTTATGGTTAACCTCAGGCAGAAGTTTAAAAGGGTGGAATAAACATATGCATCTGTCTCCATGAACAGCACATCACTGAGCTATTATTCCTAGGGAATTCCAATTCAGGGAAATCACATAGACAGGATTTGGCCCTAATACTACTCAGCTGCATAGGATGTACATGTTTCAGCTCCTTGACTGTCTCTATTTCTTCTTGCAGGAAACTATAACTTTTCTTTTTTTTTTTTTTTAAGATTTTATTTATTTATTTCACAGAGGGAGAGAGATCACAAGGAGGCATAGAGGCAGGCAGAGAGAGAGGGGGAAGCAGGCTCCCCGCTGAGCAGGGAGCCCGATGCGGGCCTCGATCCCAGGACACTGAGATCATGACCTGAGCCGAAAGCAGAGGCTTTAACCCACTGAGCCACCCAGGCGCCCAACTATAACTTTTCTAATGATCCTCTGCAACTTTCTTGCTAGCTAGTAAATAATTCTTCAGAACCCTCAAGACTTTATTATTCTGCTTTTTTGTGTCAAAATTAGATAGTTTCATCCATGGGGTAGAGAGCAAAAAAAAAGAGATAGAAATCATGATCATGCAATTCAGATAGTTAAATGATCTACTGATCAATGTTAATCATCACTTTTTAAATATATTTTGTTAACTCGCACAGAGCACTAATGCTTGCAAATAAAACTTCTTGCCTGAGTTACCTGGATAATGATCTCAATAATCCCCTTTCATTTTATGTGTGGAGATGTAGACAATACCTATGTGGATCATCCAATACCTATATGAAACTATAACAGGCTTGTCAAATCACGTATGATCTTTTACTTTTTGGCTAAAAGAGACTTAGTTTGCTGCTCAGTTAGGCTATTAGGGAGCAAAGAAAAGCAAGCAAGTAAACTTATCTGGGGTCAAAGGTCTCAAGGAAAATTTATTTCATACAAAAGGCAGACAATGTCAGGGCTTTTAGATTTTCCTGGGGCTAAAGTCGCAGTTGCCTCCGATCTTCAAAGGGCTCATTCATCATGCCAGTTGAAGCATCATAGACCTTGCCAAAATATCTGTGATTCAAATGTGCCCTATTCAACCATGAAGGAAGACAAAAGCCAACTAAATAAATACATATGACCCTACAATATTTGACTAAAATTATTCAACAGTTATTGTTATTTTTATTATAAGAAACAAATTAAATGGTTATCTTCATAGTCTTTGTGTTCTAGACATGTTTTACTTTAGTTATGCCATTTCAATAATATACAAATTATATATGTATAATTTATTTTACATTATATATTAGTCTGTATTATATAGGTATATATATATATAAGCTAAATTCCTTCATATAGTACAAAGTAGATATAAAATAATTATTGGAGGGGCTCCCAGGTGGCTCAGTCAGTTAAGCATCTGTCTTCAGCTCAGGTCATGATCTCGGTCCTGGGACCCAGCCCCAGGTCTGGCTCCCTTCTCAGCAGGGAGTTTGCTTTTCCCTCTGCCTCTGTTGCTCCCCACCCCACTTGTGCTCTCTCTCTCTTTCCAATAAAAAAATAAAATCTTAAAAATAAAAAAAATAAAATAAAACAATTATTGGAAATGAACTGAGAGTTGCTAGAGGGGTGAGGGGTTGGGGGATGGAGTAACTGGATGATGGATATTAAGGAGGGCATGTGATGTAATGAGTGCTGGGTATTATATAAGACTGATGAATCACTGAACTCTACCTCTGAAACTAATAACACACTATATGTTAATTAATTGAAGTTAATATAAAATTAAAATTAAAAAAGTAAATAAATAATTACTGGAGTGGTATAAGTGAAATAAAACAAAACGTAAACATGGTTAAAGTGATTAAATCATAGAGAAGTATTCTGTGCATTTTAGACAGACTGAAGCTTGGGTTTTCTTTTTTTTTTCTTTAAAAAAAAATTTTTTTTTATTTGCCCCAGGGGTACAGGCCTATGAATCATCAGACTTACACCTTTCACAGCACTCACCATAGCATAAACCCTCCCCAATGCCCATAACCTATCCACCCTATCCCTACCTTCCTACCCCCCAGTAACCCTCAGTTTGTTTTGTGAGATTAGGAGTCTCTTATAGTTTGTCTCCTTCCCGATCCCATCTTGTTTCATTATTTTTCCCTCCCTACCCCCCACAACCCCCACCCTGCTCCTCAAGTTCCCTCATATCAGAGAGATCATATGATAATTGTCTTTCTCTGATTGACTTCTTTTGCTTAGCATAATACCCTCTAGTTCCATCCACGTTGTTGCAAATGGCAAGATTTTGTTTCTTTTGATGGCTGTGTAGTATTACATTGTATGTATATACCACATCTTCTTTATCCATTCATCTGTTGATGGACATCTAGGTTCTTTCCATAGTTTGGCTATTGTGGACATTGCTGCTATAAACATTCGGGTGCATGTGCCCCTGAGGATCACTACATTTGTACCTTTAGGGTAAATACCCAGTAGTGCGATTGCTGGGTCATAGGGTAGCTCTATTTTCAACTTTTTGAGGAACCTCCATACTGTTTTCCAGAGTGGCTGCACCAACTTGCATTCCCACCAACAGTGTTGGGGGTACCCCTTTCTCCGCATCCTCGCCAACATCTGTCGTTTCCTGACTTGTTGATTTTAGCCATTCTGACTGGTGTGAGGTGGTATCTCACTGTGGTTTTGATTTGTATTTCCCTGATGCCAAGTGATGGTGAGCACTTTCTCATGTGTCTGTTGGCCATTTGGATGTCTTCTTTGGAGAAATGTCTGTTCATGTCTTCTGCCCGTTTCTTGACTGGGTTATTTGTTTTATGATACCACATTGTCTTAATATATAATCAGTCCTATACTTGGTATCATTTAGTTTTATTTATTTTTTTAAAGATTTATTTATTTATTTTAGAGAGAGAGAACACAGCGGGGTGGGGCAGAGGGAGAGAGAGAATCTCAAGCAGACTCCATGCTGAACGCAGAGCCTGATGCAGGGCTGGATCTCATGGTCATGAGATCATGACCTGAGTTCAAACCAGGCTTAACCAACCTGAACCACCCAGGCGCCCCTAGTTCTATTTTTATTTAGAGTCATGGATATAAAGAATTACAAGGACCAGATCTTCTCTATATTTCTTGTCAATTGTTATCTTGCTATTTTTTAAATTCTTCTAACTTAAAAAGTTAAGCAAACTCTGGGGCTCCTGGGTGTCTAAATTGGTTAAGGTCTGATTCTTGATTTCTGCTCAGGGCATGATATGAAGGTCATGATGTTAGGCCCTGGATTTTCTCACATGGGGTCTGCTTGAGATTCTTTCTCTTCATCTCCCTCTGCCCCTCCCCTTGCTTGTGTTCTCGCTCTCTTTCTCAAAGAAATAAATAAAATGAAGAAAAAAAAAAGCAAATTCAATCTATTCCAGAAAAGTCTATGACATCTTTGTGCAGTACCCACATTTTTATAGAGGACTGAAAGTTCTTCATGTAGCCTTCCAATATTTGGCCCATTTGCATTCTTTAGTCCTGTATACATTACTGGCATATAATCCAGAGTCATCTGTATGCTAGTTTAAGAACTGAGTTCTTCAGCAGTCACTAACAGGTCATGGCTCTGAATCCTCTTGTCTTATCACCATGAAAAATTTTCCATTTTGTCTTTATCTCTTTGAAATTGTCATGCTTAAAATTGATAGGAATAATCTAGGTACTTGTTACTCTATTATTTCTATGTATAGTATTACATTTTTCAAGATACTTGAATTTCAGTAATCAGTTTCTTTAGCTTGCGGTGCTATGAAACAAAAACAAAAAACCCTGAGTGATCTGACTACTTAAGTGATTTCTCCAGCTAAAGTAAGTCCAAATAGACACCATCCTGTTGTTGACAAACTCAGGATTAATCCCCAGCCAAAAACATGTATAAATGTCTATTGCTTTACTCATATGATATGCATCTTTGAGTACAATCCATTTTTATTTTTTCCAAAGAGATAAAAACATAAGGATTTTCTTAGTTGCAATAATTCTCAGTATCCTGGAACCACTGAGGTATGATTAATTTCAAAATACATTTGAGAATTCAGATGTCAGTGATAAAACAGTAACATATGTATGAATTCATGTCATAATATAATTCTTTTACAACTTAGCAGTTTTTTCAGTAGGGAAAATTATAAAAATAATGGTAAATCTGCAATGAAATCGATACTTGTGTTTTTTAATTTCTGCTTTTTTTTTAAAGATTTTATTATTTATTTGACAGAGAGAGAGATCACAAGTAGGCAGAGAGGCAGGCAGAGAGAGAAGGGGAAGCAGGCTCTCCCCTGAGCAGAGAGCCCGATGTGGGTCTCGATCCCAGGACCCTGGGATCATGACCTGAGCCAAAGGCAGAGGCTTAACCCACTGAACCACGAGGCGCCCCTAATTTCTGCTTTTCTGAGAGTATATAATATTTGACTTATTTTATTTGTTAAACATAGATTATCTTAAAAATAACAAAAACAAAAAAAAATTAAGAATATGACCCCTAGTATGTATAGAAAACTTGGGCATTTTAGTGCTTGAATTAACTAATTTTGAGGCAACAGTAAAGGAATCCTACTTTGCTTTATTAAAAAGCAAAGTTTGTTGTGTTAAACTACTGAAACAACAAATAGGGACCTTTTGTTCTTTGAATAGAAAAAATGCTGCTGCCACTGGACTTTTCCAAGGATATTATTTAAAGAAACACTTCTGGCTAGCAAAAAAGAAAGATTTTTTTTTCTTCATTCTCTATCTATGCTGTGCCTTTATCTCCAGAAGATAAACTAATGTTACATGAAAGGACTTTAAATTTTTCATTCAAAACAGTCATGTTGACATAAAAAATAATAAAAGTAAATGAATGAATGAATGAATGAATGAATGAATGAATGAATGAATGAATGAATGGATAGGTAGGCCCTTTTGGAAACTTGTCATATATTTTATCGTAGGTGTAAGACAAACATGTCCTTATCTTCTTCATTCTCAATAGGAAGAGCTTTCCTGGCCTTGGCATTTATCATGCATGTCAGTGACAAAACACAAAATCACAATTAGGAATGAAAATATTTGGAATTCTGAAAACTAAAAAGAAAGTGAGAGTATGGCGCCTGGGTGGCTCAGTGGGTTAAAGCCTCTGCCTTTGGCTCAGGTCATGATCTCAGGGTCCTGGGATCAAGCCCCGCATTGGGCTCTCTGCTCAGCAGGGAGCCTGCTTCCTCCTCTCTCTCTGCCTGCCTCTCTGCCTACTTGTGATCTCTCTCTCTGTCAAATAAATGAATAAATAAAATCTTTAAAAAAAAAAAGAAAAAGTGAGAGTATAAGGCAGATTGAATTAAGTAGCAGTAAATTAGGACTGCTTTAGCTGGTAGATTCCAACTTAGACCTAGAACCATTTCCTTCTTTAGAACACGGGAGTGTTTTTTCAGCCATCTCACCTACAATTCATATTGATTCTCTCATTGTAAAGCTAATATATTCATTATCCTAAAAATCCTATCATTATTCTAGTAATTTGCAAAACTGGAACTAACTGAAGACTTGTCCAGCTGCATTCGGATTTCTTAATGGAAATAACCAAGTTTTATATCACATCCTCTGTGACTCTAGTAATTCTTGTTTTTCTGCTTTGTCATTTAAATATTAATACAATACTACCAATGCCTTTATTAGACAATAATTGTTGGAATAAAAGTCCTAATTATATCAGTATACTTGAAAAGTAAACAAACTTTATTTTTTTACTTTTAAAAGATTTTATTTGTTTATTTGATAGAGAGAGAGACACTGAGAGAAGGAACACAGCAGGGGGAGTGGGAGGGGGAGAAGCAGGCTTCCCACAGAGCAGGGAGCCCAATGGAGGGCTTGATCCCAGGACACTGGGATCATGACTTGAGCTGAAGGCAGACGCCTAACGACTGAGCCATCTAGGTGCCCCTAAATATAAAATTTAAAGCTTACCTAGAACATAAGTTCTTTTAAATAATTTGCTATTGGTTTCCAAAATCAAATAGTATTTACTATAGTCAACAAATCTCTGTTATCTTCCTAAAACCATCCTTTTAATACTTCTCAGAATTCACTGGTCTTTATGGGTTGGTGCTACTATCTTTATCATGAAACGTGAAATTTACTTACAAATTTAAAAAAAGAGCCAAATATATCCATGTGCCTCATTTAATCTGAAAATGAAACCGAATGAGGAAAGAGCAAGAAATAAGCAACAACAAAGAGTGAGAAAGAAATATGTAAAGTCTAAGTAAACTTAAGTGAGAGACTCAGATGAGTTTTTCCATTGGGGAATAAAGGAAAGAATTGATTCATTAGTCCCTAGGTTTGGACGTTCTCAGAGTTCTTATAAATCACTCATATCCTGATATGATCTGTCAGTTATGTTCACTTTGGTAGCCATTCCAGATGCTTATTTCCCTCTTTTATTCGTTCTTATTTTTATTCTTATTTTTTTTTTGAAAATGTACTTCTGATGTTGTATAGAAACCTTGAACTGTTGTATAAGCCTCTAATAGAAATGGCCTCTTCTCTCTTTTCCTTGACTCTTCTTTCCTGTTTTCCCTTTAATCTCTCTCCCTGGTTAATTGGTTATGATTTCTAAAATCAAGAAACCTGACCTCCTGGTTATTAGTAAACTGTGAAAAAAATTCTCAATTGTTTTGTCATCGTATTACCTCTGACAGTCCATGGCAACACCATTTTACTCCAGTCAATTCCAGTAGCATTTGGATTCAGGAATGATTCTTTGCATCTGTCATTGATAATTTTCACCAAAGCAGTATAAAATGAAGTTTGGTACACATGCAGAATCACTGTTTCTTACACATATTCATATAGACACATTATTATGTACTCACATCTTTACATTGTACAAACAACTTCATAATGAACCTTCTACTATTTAGTTACATTTCCTTCCACTTGAATATTCTACTTATTTACTACCATTACTAATTGTAATGGTCTCAATTCAAATAAAACAGTAGTCAGAATTTAGACAAACTAGTCTTTATAACATTTTTGAAGATACTTAATGTTATAAGTGATTTTGTTTTTATTTAATCTTCTCATGTTTTATACATTTAAATTCCATTTATTTTATTGGGTCAAGCAGAAGATGTGTTCATGCTTATCATTTCAGAAATGATAAGTCTTAAGGAAAGCCCCCATTGTGAATGCTGACCAAGTTAACCACAGTCTGTATCCTCTCTTTATATGCTATAGTGCCTCTTAGAACCTTGGGAAATGTTACTAATGTATCTAATTTTTATGCTCATTAATGATAACAACATGTACTACTTTTTTTATTAATCTCCAGCTACTGGAACTAAAATATAGAAAGCACCAGATAAATTTTAGATGTATGTATGGATGGATGATTTTAAATCTCAAAATTCAGTTTTTTAAGTTTGTGCCTTCAAGTCAGCCTTTTTTTTGTCCTTCAAATATACTGAGTGTCTTAGTTCCTATATTTAGTAATGAATAGCTGAACAAATTTAGGAAGCTATTGTGTGTTTTCTCTTTATATACTGGCCTCCATCTCTACTAAAAAGAAAGATTGTCAACACTCACTAGCAATTGCTAGTTTTAGGGGTATGAATGGAGAATAAACAGTCGCATTCCTCCCTTACTCAATGTAAAAATGATGTTGATTCTATTCCATGTTACAATACCCACTCTAGGAGTCCCTACCTCAGATGTGTAGATCAGTTTCTTTGGAATATGTTATTACTCTGGCCCCAGTGAATGAGAGAACATCTCCTCTACAAGGTACAGCTGGGGAAGCAGCATAGTGTAGCTAACTTCTGCCTATCTCTAATCTTCCAAACTACCATTTACCAACTCCCAAGGCCTCTTTTGTGAGCAACTCTTATCTGCTCTCTAATGTTTTTTGAGCATTCTGGTTCATTCATAAATGTGATCTGATTTGTCTTCCAACTACTGAGTGTCAGTCTGTCTCCTACTAACTTCCTTTAATTCCTTTCCTCATAGGCTTAGAATCTGCATTTGCCCATAGTAAGCGCTTTTTATATTTGGATCCCATTACATTTTTCACTTTTCGTTTTATATTTCTACCTGTTATACTTGTGCATCTGTGTTCTGTTCCTAGCAGGCAAACCATTCCCTTAGGTTAATAGCTATGTATAACCATCTCTTCATTTTCAGTCAAAAATAAGTTCCATCGCACTTAGATATGACTCATGATGGAAACATCTGCTTACTAAAGGGTATTTCTCATGTCAAAGAGATACACTGTGTATTTAAAGATCCCTACTTCTATAAGAGCTTGTACATGGATCTCACTCTCAGCCCTTAATATAAATTTCTTTTTTTCTAAATTTTATTTATTTATTTGACAGAGAGAGAGAGAACAGGAGAACCCAGTCAGGGGGAGAGGGAGAGGGAGAAGCAGGCCCCCAGCTGAGCAGGGAGCCCGACACGGGGCTCAATCCCAGGACCCTGGATCATGACCTGAGCTGAAGGCAGCTGTTTAAATGACTGAGCCACCCAGGCGCCCCCTTCATATAAATTTCTTTATTTAAATTTGCCTTCATAATCCTGATTCCCATTAGCTGCTTGTTTTATAATAAAAGATATCACTAACATTTCCTGTATTTATACATGCATTCTAACATATCTTTCTGAAATCCTTTAAACACTATTAGTTTTATTAAATAGAATTTTTTCCATATATTGAACACTAGTTAGTTATTAATGTGAATATAAGGGCCACAGTTAAATATTACACATTTGTCAACTCCCTTTAGAATACAATTTTTTTTAAAGTAAGTGAGCTTTTTTTAACGCAGTTCCTTAAACAGATGAAAATGTTGGTCTTGCCTTTGAGAAAATTTTTAAAAATATTTTCATCGAAATACTACTAATCCTGTAAATATTTTACCTAGTTCTCAATGATAGTACCTTGTAAAACTGTTGTATGACATCACAATCAGAACACTGACATTGACAATCCATTGATAATCCTTCATCTTATTCAGATTAGTTCAGTTTGATTTGTATTCTGTGTATTTAATTCTACACATTATTGTTACCTGTATAGGTTTGTGTATCTACCACCATGCTAATATATAGAAAAGGTTCATAAACACAGGGTTTCTGATCTTGTTTTTTTATAACCATGTGATACCATTTTTAATATAAGTATTTTTACATTTTACATTTAGGGAAGGGTCGAAAGTCTTTTTGTCAGCCCAGTTCCTGTCCAGATAATGTAAATTAATCGTCTCCCTGTTCTTCCACTGAGGGCATCACTACTTGAATTATAGACTCCAGGGTGCTCTCATCTTCCTTTTTCAGCATTGTGATATATTGCATGTCCGTACATCATCAAAGCAAATTGCCTCTTCAATGATGTGTAAGTATAATACATCATCAAAATGGGATGCAGTGATAATGCATTACCCAGAAAAAAAATGGCTATCATATTTGACAGACAAGGTCAAGGAGCAAATTTAGACAGCTTAAGCACAGTTCATCCAGAGCATTCTGGGCCTGGAAGTGAGTTTGTTTACTTAGAATGATCTGCTTGAAATGTGGAAAGGCTAAAGATGTACGTGTACTCTGGGTTGATTCCTTTGGTAAATTGAAAATGAGGTGGTTGAACTTACACTAAAATGACGTCTGCGTGACATGTGAATGGGTTTTCTGTCCACAGGGTGTTTTGAATCATGTGTATTTCTTACTCATTAGCAGCAAATTGTTTTTTAGAGGAAGCTCTTCAACAAGATTGCAAACACCTTCAGGGTAGCAACTGTCTTATATTTCCTTTGTTTCTTCCATGGTGTCTAAAACATTACCAAGCACATGGAAGACACTCAATAAATACTTGTTTAATGGAATTGAATTTGTAAGCACCAGAAACTCATGATTCTTCTCAACATAGCTTGACACTTGGCTGCCCAGAATCTCTGTATGCAGGTAGTAAGGTTACAGTGCTAGAATTCATTTGGCTTACTATCCCATTTGCTGCCTGTTTTTGTTTGTTTGTTTGTTTGTTTTTGAAAGTAGAGCTTTTTGGCCAGGAGCTATTTTTATAAAGGATTTCATTCTAGCTCATGCGGGATTAAACTTTTAAGTTTGGCTTTGGTATGTGAGAAAAGTATAACTCATGAAGGTTGCTCTGCACTGCAAAAAGCATAGGATTTCAGGAAGGGCTGTTTTTGACATTGGCACAGCAGTGTTTCCCCCCAATTGCTGCCAAATTAGCTTCTTTAAAACATACTGTATTTATTTTTCTCCTCTTTGGTTCATAGCAGTTTTATTTCAATGTCACCAGTGAAGGAGAACACAATATTTTATCTAAGAGTGGGATCTAAAAATGAATCCTCTGAGGATACATTAGAAGCAATATACATATTATATGCTAGAAAAATATATCATTCCCTTATATTTCTATAGGACACATATGTCTCAAAAATATACATACTACAATGCAACAAATATATAGCTCACTTTAGCCAGCTCTAAAAATAACCAAACCAAATTTCTTACAATTGACAGTGGGTGATGAGGTAGGAATATACCATACTTGTCCTTTTGGCCAGGGTGGTGAAATAAAGAGCAAGCCAATGTTTTACTTCCTGTGCCAGTTCTGATTGCTCAGGGACAATTATATCAATACTTTGTTGATAAAAGTTATGAGTGAGTGATCAGTTAGCAATGTCTGTCAGGGACCCAAGTAGAGACATGGTATATCCTGCCTTGTGGAAGGGAAAGATGTAGAATAATAAGGCCTGAGCCTAATAAAGGTATTGTACCTGGTAAATTTGGGGGCCATGGGTAAATCATAGAATAAAAATATATCACTGAATATTTTGAAATCACATTGTAAGTTGCATAATATATAATACATTTTTATTATACTGCTCATTATTTATGGATTACAAAATGAAAACAATCACTATATATTTTTATTTATTTATTTATTTATTTATTTTAATTTTATTTTATTCTTTGCCCAAGGGGTACAGGTCTGTGAATCATCAGACTTACATCTTTCACAGCATTCACCAAAGCACAAACCCTCCCCAATGTCCATAACCCATCCACCCTATCCCTACCCTCCCACTCCCCAGTAACCCTCAGTTTGTTTTGTGAGATTAGGAGTCTCTTATGGTTTGTCTCCTTCCCCATCCCATCTTGTTTCATTATTTTTCCCTACCTACCCCCCACAACCCCCCACCCTGCCCCTCCATTTCCTCATATCAGAGAGATCATATGAGAATTGTCTTTTTCTGATTGACTTATTTCGCTCAGCATAATACCCTCCAGTTCCATCCATGTCGTTGCAAACGGCAAAATTTCGTTTCTTTTGATAGCTGCATAATATTCCATTGTATATATATACCACATCTTCTTTATCCATTCATCTGTTGATGGACATCTAGGTTCTTTCCATAGTTTGGCTATTGTGGACATTGCTGCTATAAACATTCGGGTGCACGTGCCCCTGAGGATCACTACCTTTGTGTCTTTAGGATAAATACCCAGTAGTGCGATTGCTGGGTCGTAGGGTAGCTCCATTTTCAACTTTTTGAGGAATCTCCATACTGTTTTCCAGAGTGGCTGCACCAGTTTGCATTCCCACCAACAGTGTAGGAGGGTTCCCCTTTCTCCGCAACCTCGCCAACATCTGTCATTTCCTGACTTGTTGATTTTAGCCATTCTGACTGGTGTAAGGTGGTATCTCGCTGTGGTTTTGATTTGTATTTCTCTGATGCCGAGTGATGTTGAGCACTTTCTCATGTGTCTGTTGGCCATTTGGATGTCTTCTTTGGAGAAATGTCTGTTCATGTCTTCTGCCCATTTCTTGACTGGGTTATTTGTTTTATGGGTGTTGAGTTTGAGAAGCTCTTTATAGATTTTGGATACTAGCCCTTTATCTGATATGTCATTTGCAAATATCTTCTCCCATTCTGTCAGTTGTCTTTTGGTTTTGTTGACTGTTTCCTTTGCTGTGCAAAAGCTTTTAATCTTGATGAAGTCCCAATAGTTCATTTTTGCCCTTGCTTCCCTTGCCTTTGGTGAGGTTCCTAGGAAGAAGTTGCTGCGGTTGAGGTCGAAGAGGTTGCTGCCTGTGTTCTCCTCGAGGATTTTGATGGATTCCTTTCTCACATTGAGGTCTTTTATCCATTTTGAGTCTATTTTTGTGTGTGGTGTCAGGAAATGATCCAGTTTCATTTTTCTGCATGTGGCTGACCAGTTTTCCCAACACCATTTGTTGAAGAGACTGTCTTTTTCCCACTGGACATTCTTTCCTGCTTTGTCGAAGATTAGTTGACCATAGAGTTGAGGGTCCATTTTTGGGTTCTCTATTCTGTTCCACTGGTCTATGTGTCTGTTTTTGTGCCAGTACCATACTGTCTTGATGATGACAGCTTTGTAATAGAGCTTGAAATCTGGAATTGTGATGCCGCCAACTTTGCTTTTTTTTTTTCAACATTCCTTTGGCTATTCGGGGTCTTTTCTGGTTCCATATACACTTTAGGATTGTTGTTCCATTTCTTTGAAATAAATTGCTGGTATTTTGATGGGGATTGCATTAAATGTGTAGATTGCTCTAGGTAGCATAGACATTTTCACAATATTTATTCTACCCATCCATGAGCATGGAATGTTTTTCCACTTCTTTGTGTCTTCCTCAATTTCTTTCATGAGTACTTTATAGTTTTCTGAATACAGATTCTTTGCCTCTTTGGTTAGGTTTATTCCTAGGTATCTTATGGTTTTGAGTGCAATTGTAAATGGGATTGACCCTTTAATTTCTCTTTCTTTTGTTTTGTTGTTGGTATATAGAAATGCAAATGATTTCTGTGCATTGATTTTTATATCCTGACACTTTACTGAATTCCTGTATGTTGCTAGCAGTTTTGGAGTGGAGTCCTTTGGGTTTTCCACATAAAGTATCATATCATCTGCAAAGAGTGAGAGTTTGACTTCTTCCTTGCCAATTTGGATGCCTTTTATTTCTTTTTGTTGTCTGATTGCTGAGGCTAGGACTTCTAGTACTATGTTGAATAGCAGTGGTGATAGTGGACAGCCTTGCCGTGTTCCTGACTTTAGGGGAAAAGCTCTGAGTTTTTCTCCATTGAGAATGATATTCGCTGTGGGTTTTTCGTAGATGGCTTTGATGATATTGAGGTATGTACCCTCTATGCCTACACTATGAAGAGTTTTGATTAAGAAAGGGTGCTGTACTTTGTCAAATGCTTTTTCAGCATCTATTGAGAGGATCATATGGTTCTTGTTCTTTCTTTTATTAATGTCTTGTATCACATTGATTGATTTGCGAATGTTAAACCAACCTTGCATCCCAAGAATAAATCCCACTTGGTCACGGTGAATAATCCTTTTAATGTGCTGCTGGATCCTATTGGCTAGTATTTTGTTGAGGATTTTTGCATCCGTGTTCATCAAAGATATTGGTCTGTAATTCTCCTTCTTGATGGGGTCTTTGCCTGGTTTGGGGATCAAGGTAATGCTGGCCTCATAAAAGGAGTTTGGAAGTTTTCCTTCCAATTCTATTTTTTGGAACAGTTTCAGGAGAATAGGTATTAATTCTTCTTTAAATGTTTGGTAGAATTCCCCTGGGAAGCCGTCTGGCCCTGGGCTCTTGTTCGTTGGGAGATTTTTGATGACTGCTTCAATCTCCTTACTGGTGATGGGTCTATTCAGGTCTTCAGTTTCTTCCTGGTTCAGTTTTGGTAGTTTATATTTCTCTAAGAATGCATCCATTTCTTCCAGATTGTCAAATTTGCTGGTGTAGAGTTGCTCATAATATGTTCTTAGAATTGTTTGTATTTCTTTGGTGTTGGTTGTGATCTCTCCTCTTTCATTCATGATTTTATTAATTTGAGTCCTTTCTCTTTTCTTTTGGATAAGTCTGGCCAGGGGTTTATCAATCTTATTAATTCTTTCAAAGAACCAGCTCCTAGTTTCATTGATTTGTTCCACTGTTCTTTTGGTTTCTATTTCATTGATTTCTGCTCTGATCTTTATGATTTCTCTTCTCCTGCTGGGTGTAGCCTTTCTTTGCTGTTCTTTCTCTAGCTTTTGTAGGTGTAGAGTTAGGTTGTGTACTTGAGACCTTTCTTGTTTCTTGAGAAAGGCTTGTATTGCTATATACTTTCCTCTTAGGACTGCTTTTGCTGTGTCCCAAAGATTTTGAACAGTTGTGTTTTCATTTTCATTTGTTTCCATGAATTTTTTTAATTCTTCTTTAATTTCCTGGTTGACCCATTCATTCTTGAGTAGGGTGTTCTTCAGCCTCCATGTATTTGAGGTCTTTCCAACTTTCCTTTTGTGGTTGAGTTCTAGTTTCAGAGCATTATGGTCTGAAAATATGCAGGGAATGATCCCAATCTTTTGGTACCTGTTGAGACCTGATTTGTGACCCAGAATATGGTCTATTCTGGAGAATGTTCCATGTGCACTGGAGAAGAATGTGTATTCTGTTGTTTTGGGATGGAATGTTCTGAATATATCTGTGATGTCCAACTGGTCCAGGGTGTCATTTAAAGCCTTTATTTCCTTGTTGATCTTTTGCTTTGATGATCTGTCCATTTCAGTAAGGGGGGTGTTCAAGTCCCCTACTAATATTGTATTCTTGTCAATGTGTTTCTTTGATTTTGTTATTAATTGGTTTATATAATTGGCTGCTCCCATGTTAGGGGCATAGATATTTATGATTGTTAGATCTTCTTGTTGGACAGATCCTTTTAGTATGATATAGTGTCCTTCCTCATCTCTTATGATATTCTTTGCCTTAAAATCTAATTTATCTGATATAAGGATTGCCACTCCAGCTTTCTTTTGCTGTCCATTGGCATGGTAAATTGTTTTCCACCCCCTCACTTTAAATCTGGAGGTGTCTTTGCGTGTAAGATGAGTTTCTTGTAGACAGCATATCGATGGGTCTTGTTTTTTTATCCATTCTGATACCCTGTGTCTTTTAGTTGGGGCATTTAGTCCATTTACATTCAGAGTAACTATTGAGAGATATACATTTAGAGCCATTGTATTGCCTGTAAGGTGACTGTTACTGTATATTGTGTTTCTTCCTTTCTGGTCTATGTTTCTTTAAGGTTCTCTTTGCTTAGAGGACCCCTTTCAATATTTCCTGTAGGGCTGGCTTGGTGTTTGCAAATTCCTTGAGTTTTTGTTTGTCCTGGAAGATTTTTATCTCTCCTTCTATTTTCAGTGAGAGCCTAGCTGGATATAGTATTCTTGGCTGCAGATTTTTCTCATTTAGTGCTCTGAATACATCATGCCAGCTCTTTCTGGCCTGCCAGGTCTCTGTGGATAGGTCTGCTGACAATCTAATATTTCTACCATTGTATGTTATAGACCTCTTGTCCCGAGCTGCTTTCAGGATTTTCTCTTTGTCACTAAGACTTGTAAGTTTTACTATTAGATGACGGGGTGTGGACCTATTTTTATTAATTTTGGGGGGGCTTCTCTGTGCCTCCTGGATTTTGATGCTTGTTCCCTTTGCCAGATTAGGGAAATTCTGTATTAAGATCTGCTCCAATATACCTTCTGGCCCTCTCTCAATCTCGTCCTCTTCTGGGATCCCAATTATTCTAATATTGTTTCGTCTTATGGCATCACTTATCTCTCGAATTCTCTCCTCATGGTCCAGTAGTTGTTTGTCTCTCTTTTCATCCTCTTCTTTTTTCTCTGACATTTTGTCTTCTAAATCACTAATTCTATCTTCTGCTTCATTTATCCTAGCAGTAAGAGCCTCCATTTTCAATTGCACCTCATTAATAGCTTTTTTGATTTCAGCTTGGTTAGATTTTAGTTCTTTTATTTCTCCAGAAAGGTCTTTTATTTCTTTAGAGACAGCTTCTCTATTTTCTTCCATTTTTTTTTCAAGCCCAGCCAGCACCTTAAGAATCGTCATTCTGAACTCTGGTTCTGTCATATTACTAATGTCCGCATTGATTAGGTCCCTAGCCGTCATTACTGGCTCTTGTTCTTTTTTTTGTGTTGATTTTTTCCGCCTTGTCATTTTATGCAGATAGGAATAGATGGATGAGAGAACTAAATACTAAGGGGTAGCGATGACCCCAGAGAAATATACACTAACCTATTCAGAAGAGACCTGGAACTGGGGTGAAAAGTAAGAGGGGAAAAAAACCAAAAACAAAACCAACCAAACAAAACAAACAAACAAAAAAAACCAAAAACACAAAATCACATAAAAACTAAAGAAAAATGAATAAAACAAAATCCTATATCTATATTATCTATTTCTGTTTCTATATCTATGTCTATGACTCCATATCTATATCTATCTCTATCTCTATCTATCTCTATCTATCTCTATTAGATTGGTGAATTGAACAGACCCTATAAGTATCCAAAAAAATAAGGTTAAAAACAATGAAGGGATAAAATATGATTATAACAATGAAAATTTTAAAAAAAGAGAATAAAAAGTGTTGATACGATATAAGAGTTAAGAACGTTAAAATAGGAAAAGGGAAAAATTTTAAAAGAAAAAAGTAAGAAAAAATTTCAAAGAGAAAAAAAAATCAATGAACTTTGAACGACTGAAGAATCATGGGGAAAAAGCCATGAATTGTCTCCGTTGCTTTTCCGTAGTTCTGGGGTTCCGCAACGCTTAGCCGTCTTGAACTTGACTTTGACTGGATGGTTTGTTTGTTTGTTTCTCTTGGTCTTCTGGGGGAGGGGCCTGTTGCTATGATTCTCAAGTGTCTCTGCCCGAGGCGGATTCCCACCGCCCTCGCCAGGGGCCAGGCTAAGTAATCAGCTCGGGTTCGCTCTCAGGAGCTTTTGTTCCCTGAACGCTTTCCGTACCTCGTTGGAGGACGGGACTGAAAATGGCGGCTCCCAGTCTCCGACCCGGAGGAGCCGAGAGCCTGGGGCCTCAGTCCTCAGCGCGCCTCAGAGAAAAGCAGTCCCTCCCATCTCCTGGTCTCTGGCCGTGCTCCGAGCTCACCCGGCCTGTGACCGAGTGTCTCTGTCTCTGGTGCGGCCCCGTTTAGAATCTCCGAACCCGGCAGATTCCTGCAGCCGCTCCCGCACCGCTGCTCCCGGAGGAGGAAGGTGAGTCTCTCCGGGTCTGCCGCCCGTGGGGTCCCTGCTCACAGAGCAGTGGCCCGGCTGTGCTTCAGATCACAGCCCAAGGTAACCCCGAGCTGAGAGACACCTCAGCTCAGCTCCGTCTCTCCCGCCGGCTTCTCTCTGAGACCTGGGAGCTCGGTCGCGCTCAGACACCCCTGGTCTTTTTGTGTCCCCGTGGGTCCTGAGACCACACTGTCCCTGCAGGGGCTTCACCCCCCGCTTGGTCTCTGGGGCGACGTCCCTCAGTGGAGCCGACTTCTAACAGTTCCGAGTCTGTGCTCCGCTGCTCGCTCCCTTGCCGGCAGCCGGCCCCTCCCCCCGGGTCTGTCCTCCCGTCGCCTCAGATTCACTTCTCCGCACGTCCTGCCTTCCAGAAAGTGGTCAATTTTCTGTTCCTAGAATTGCTGCTCTTCTTCTCTTCGATCTCCAGTAGAATTTGTAGGTGTTCAGAATAGTTTGATAGCTCTCTGGGTGAATTCCTGGGACCTGATGATAATCGGTCTCCTACTCCTCCGCCATTTTGCCGCTCCTCACAATCACTATATATTTAGAAACAAAAGGAACAACAGCAAAAACCTTAAGTAAAATTATAGTCCCAGCCATCCAGAGACAATGATTTATTGATATTCTTTTACATATCTTTGTGTATATTATCAACTTATATATCACACCATTTGTATTATTTAATTTCTTTTCCTCTTGTGTGCCATGGATATTTTTCAAATGAGAAGATAAGTTTTACAAAGCTATTTTCATATTTGCATGGCAGTCAGCTATTTGAGTTTACCATAATTTATTAAACCAAATACTTACTTATACATTAAAGGAGAGCCTAACTTTTGTGTATTTAAATGATACTAACACTAAAGATAGATAGATAGATAGATAGATAGATAGATAGATAGATAGATAGATAGATAGAAGTACTGTTGACACACAAGGTTGCATTAAGTTCAGGTGTACAACATATTGATTCAGCAACCTTGCGGTGATTCTACACCTCATCCTATGCTCACTACAAGTGTAGCTATCATCTGTCACCATACAACACCATTACAGTACCCTTGACTGTATTCCCTATGTTGTAACTTTCATCCCCATGATTTATTCATTTCATAAGTGGAAGTCTTATCTTCACTCCCCTTCACCCATTTTGCCCATTTCCCCCCGCCTTGGAATCATCAGTTTGTTCCCTGTGTTTATGGGTCTGTTTCTGCTTCTTCGTTCATTTTTTTAAAATTTCACTTATAAGTGGAATCATATGATATTTGTCTTTATCTGTCTGACTTATTTCACTTAGCATAATACCCTCTACATACATCCATACCGTTTGCAAATGATAAAATCTCGTTCTTTTTTATGGCAGAGAAATATTCTGCTATAAACATATATACGCTACGACTTCTTTGTCCTTTCATCTATTGATGTATGCTTAGGTTACTTTCATATCTTGACTATTGTAAATAATGCTGCAATAAACATAGGGATGAATATATCTTTTCAAATTAGTGTTTTCATTTTCTTTGGGTAAGTACCCAGCAGTGGGATTACTGGATTATATGGTATTTCAGTCTTTAATTTTTTTAGGGAATCTAACTACTGTTTTCCACGATGGCTGTGCTGGTTTACATTTCACCAACAGTGTAAGAGTATTCCTTTTCTCCACATCTTCACTAGCACTTGTTATTTCTTGTCTTTTTGATACTAGCCATTCAGAAAGGTATAAGGTGATATCTCTTTATGGTTTTGATTTGCATTTCCCTGATGATTAGTGATGTTGAATATCATTTTTGTATGTCTGTTGTCCATCTACATATCTTCTTTAGAAAAATGTCCATTCAGATCCTCTGCCCATTTTTAATCAGATTGCTTTGGGGGGGTTGAGTTGTATAAGTTCTTTATATATTACAGATACTAGCCCCTTACCAGATATATCATTTGCAAATATCTTTTCCCATTCAGTACATTGCCTTTTTGTTTTGTTGATGGTTTCCTTCACGGTTCAGAAGGTTTTTATTTTGCTGTAGATTCAGTAGTTTATTTTTGCTTTTGTTTATTAATGACTTTAAGTCTCACATTTATTTCTTTGTCCATTTTGAGTTTACTGTTGTTTATAGTGTAAGAAAGTAGTCTAGTTTCATTGTTTTGCATAAATGTCTAGTTTCCTCAGCACCATTTATTGAAGAGACTTTCATTTCTCCATTACATATTCTTGTCTACTTCTCCATAGATTAATTGATCATATAAGCATGAATTTATTTCTGGGGCCTCTATTGTATTCTCTTGATCTTTGTGTCTGTTTTTATGCTAGTACCATACTGATTTCATTATTATAGCTTCACAGTATGTCTTGAAATTTGGGATTGTGATACTTCCAGCTTTGTTCTTTTTCAAGGTTGCTTTGACAATTTGGGGTCTTTTGTGGTTCCATATAAATTTTAGGATTATTTGTTCTGGCTCTGTGAAAAAATGCTATCAGCATTTTGATAGGAATTGCATTGAACCTTGAGATTACTTTAGGTGATAGAGACACTGTAATAATATTAATTCCTCCAAACCATAAGCATAATATGTCTTTCCATTTGTTTGTCACACTAAAGGTATTTGAAATAAGTTGTTTCTAACTCTTTCTTAAAAGTTTCAAGTATTAGTGTGTTGGATCAAATGAAATACAAATTTCGTGGGATTTGTTTTTGTTTTTGTTTTGTTTTGTGGGGTTTTTTTGTTTTGTTTTGTTTTGTTTTGTTTTGGCGAGAGATAGTGAGGGGGTTGTGGAGGGAGAGGGAGAGAAAGAATCTTAAGTAGGCTCACATCCAGCATGGAGCCCAATGCAGGGCTTGATCTCATAACCCTGAGATTAGGACCTGAGCTGAAATTAAGAATGGGACATTTAAATGACTGACCCACCCAGGCACCCCTAAAAGGAATTGTTTTAAATTAACTACAGAATGTCTATGACAACCTAGGTCTTTGCATAGAAACATATCTGATTATGAAAAGTAGGTGCGGTCAGTTCTGTTAAAACACTTATTTTGAAGACGTGAATTTTTTCCAATACTACTGATATATTAAGGGACTATTTGAGCATAACGTAAATTCTACATTTTCCTATGTGCTACTTTTACTTTGTCTTTGAAAACCCTAGGTGGATGTACAAAACAGCATCTGATTAAATGAAGATCTGTGGGAATATACACAATATAAATACATGCATACCTCAAACATCTGCCAGCTACCTCAGTTCAGCACATGTGTTATGAGCTTGCCTGTATATATCTAGTGTTTCAACTTTGTACTCTTTTCAGATCATCCTTTTCCCACCAGTTCATAGTTTCTCACAAGCTGAAACCCTGTGACACTCAGAAGCAAACTTCAGGGGTTTTTGGAAGGGGAAGTACACATTTATTTTTGTAATTATGGACTTCTTAACCATATAACATGCATAAGTATGCTAACATTTTTGTTTCATATCTCACAAAGTTTATAAGTATTGTGTCAAAAATCCAATTTTCCCATAAGCTCTATATCATAACTTTGTATAGTTATTGCAATTTTTAGGAGCATATAGGTCGTATTATAACAGATCTGGTGTGTGTGTGTGTGTGTGTGTGTGTGTGTGTGTGTGTGTGTGTGTGTGTTTAAGGGGACTTTCTGAAAGACTGCCCAAATTTAAAGTTTGTATCACTCAAGGCTTATGGTGATAAAGAATGGTAGCTGTTACTTTTCATTCATTAAGGAGCCAGAGCTGTATATGGTTAATCTACCACTTGTGTTTCTTTTATTGTGAATTGCTTAGGTCATAAATAACTCCCTTTCCACTTTGAATAGATATATATATAGACATTTAACTTTTTATTGATTTGCATGAGCCCTTTATATACAATATTACAGAGCAATTCTCAAATGGTTAAATAATTACTCCTTGAATAAATGAAGTATTTCCCTAACTATTTTAATAATACCATTAATAATATTTTTATAAACACACATATATTTACATTATCATTCCTTTTAACATATCACATTGCCATACCATTTTAATTACCAGATATTGCCAGATACCATTTCTAATTATGGGCATGTCTATATTTGTTATATTTTCCAAGACCCTGCACTATAGTATTTGTTTGGATTCAAGAAGCTGTTTCAAAAAAGCATTCTCATCACCTACCTACTTTTCTACTATAATTAGATACTTTTCTACTATAATTAGATACACTATAAAATTGTACTAAATTCAATATTGATGTTTTAAAGATGTTCATACTGACTTGGTTGTGCACAGGAAACCTAGAACCTGGCAGATATACTGTATTGTTAATATTGAACTATTTTTCCCCCAAACTCCTTAATTTCTTTTCCACCAGAGTCTATTCAGTCTTAAAATATTCCTGAATAGTCTTTGGCTTATGAAACTCAAAGAAAGTTGTTCTGGTCTGTAGACATTTTAAAAGGTTAATTGATTGCTTAGCCTTGTCCCTGGGTTCTTGAACAGAGGTTTATTATGGTCTTATGTGAGCCTTGTATTTGATAGAATGAAAAGTGCATTTGTAAAGTAGGAGGTTATTTTATTGTTGTGCACATCTAATATATATAAAAATATACTAAGATTTGAGTATTATAGTTACTGTATTTGTGCTGTTGGTCATGTGCAGTAAAAATATCTTGTACTATTAAAAAAAATACACACACATATACAGAGTGAAACTAGAGCACTATAAACCCAAAAAATTCATGTCAAGAGACATCATACTTGGCATACTGATAACTAAAGATAAGGAAAAATAATCTTGGAAGCATCCAGAGGAAAATGATACCTTGCTTTGAGGAAGAAATGGCACAAATGATGACAGATTTCCTATTAGAAACCACGAGCGCCAGAAAGAAGTGACACAATAATCTTAAGTACTGAAAGAAAAGGCCTTTAAACAAAGAATTTTATACCTTTTAAAAATATCCTTAAAGACCAAAGAGGAAATCAAGACATTCTCAGATGATGTAAAATTATTTTGTTACTTGCAGACCAACCATGAAAGAATGGCTAATGGAAGTTAATACCTAAACAAAAAGGAAGTGATAAAACATTGAAACTTGGAACATCAGGAAAACAGAAAGAATACAGTAAGCAAAATTATTTTCAACACAATAGGATTTCTTTCTCCTCTGGGTTGTCTAAACTATGTTAAACAGTTAAAAATATTATAGATTTGTTTGATGTGATTTTAAATGTATGTAAAGAAAATACTTGAGACAAATATTTATCTCGAGAGAGTAAAGGGCCAAAGAACAGGGAAAGTTCCTGTACTTCACTCAGAGTGATAAAATTACAATAGTGGACTATGATAAATATGTATGAATAACATGAAACCCAGAGCTACCCATACCAGTGAGAAGGTATAAAATAAAGTGAGAAACAAAACACACAGAAAAAACAGACAAGAAAAAATAAACTGACATAGGAGCAAGATGGCAGAGGAGTAGGAGACCTAAATTTCATCTGATCCCAGGAATTCAGCTAGATAGTTATCAGACCACTCTGAACACCTACAAACTCAACAGGGGATCGAATAGAAGATTATCAGCAATTCTATGAACAGAAAAGCAACCACTTTCTGGAAGACAAAATGACAAGGCAGAAAAATCACCTCAAAAGAAGAAGAAGAAGAAGAAGAAGAAGAAGAAGAAGAAGAAGAAGAAGAAGAAGAAGAAGAAGAAGAAGAAGAAGAAGAAGAAGAAGAAGAAGAAGAAAAAGAAAGAAAGAAAGAATGAAAGAAAGAAAGAAAGAAAGAAAGAGAAGGAGGAGAAGAAGAAGGAGAAGAAGAAGAAGGAAGAAGAAGAAGATGAAGAGGAAGAAGAAGAAGAAGAAGAAGAAGAAGAAGAAGAAGAAGAGGAAGAAGAAGAAGAAGAAAAGAAGAAGTAGTACTGATGGCTAGGGACCTAATCAATGTGGACATTAGTAAGATGTCAAGCAAGAGCTCAGAATGATGATTATGAAGATGCTAGCTGGGCTTGAAAAAAGCATGGAAGATACTAGAGAATCCCTTTCTGGAGAAATAAAATTCCTTTCTGGAGAAATAAAAGAACTAAAATCTAACCAAGTTGAAACTAAGAAAAAGCGATTAATGAGGTGCAATAAAAAATGGAGCTCTTACTGCTGGGATAAATGAGGCAGAAGAGAGAATTAGTGATATAGAAGACCAAATAATGGAGGGTAAAGAAGCTGAGAAAAAGAGAGATAAACAACTACTGGATCACGAGGGGAGAATTTGAGAGATAAATAATGCCATGAGGTGAAACAATATTAGAATAATTGGGATCCCAGAAGAAGAAGAAAGCGAGAGAGGGGCAGAGAATGTCCCTAATTTGGCAAAGGGAATAAACATAAAAATCCAGCAGGCACAGAGAACCCCCCTCAAAGTCAATAAAAATAGGCCAACACCCTGTCATCTAATAGTAAAACTTACAAGTTGTAGAGACAAAGAGAAAATCCTGAAAGCAGCTCAGGACAAGAGGTCTGTAACTTACAATGATAGAAATATTAGATTGGCAGCAGACCTATCCACAGAGAGCTTGCAGGCCACAAAGGACTGGCATGATATATTCGGAGCACTAAGTGAGAAAAATATGCAGCCAAGAATACTATACCCAGCTAGGCTGTCATTGAAAATAGAAGGAGAGATAAAAAGCTTCCAGGACAAACAAAAACTAAAAGAATTTGCAAACACCAAGCCAGCCTTACAGGAAATATTGAAAGGGGTCCTCTAAGCAAAGAGAGACCCTAAAAGTAACAGACCAGAAAGGAACAGAGACAAAATACAATAACAGTCATCTTACAGGCAATACAATGGCACTAAATTCATATCTTTCAATAGTTACCCTGAATGTAAATGGGTTAAATGCCCCAATCAAAAGACACAGGGTATCAGAATGGATAAAAAAACAAGACCCATCAATATGATGTCTGAAAGAAGCTCATTTTAGACCCAGTGACACCTCCAGATTTAAAATGAGGGTGTGGAAAACAATTTACCATTCTAATTGACATCAAAAGAAATTTGGGGTGGCAATCCTTATATCAGACAAATTATATTTTAAACAAAGACCATAATAAGAGATGAGGAAGGACACTATATCATACTTAAAGGGTCAGTCCAACAAGAAGATCTAACAATTTTAAATAGCTATGCTCCTAACATGGGAGCAGCCAATTATATAAGCCAGTTAATAACAAAAATAAGTATACGGGCAATAATACAATAATAGTAGGGGACTTTAATACCCCCTCATTGCAATGGACAGATCATCTAAGCAGAAGATTAGCAAGGAAATAATGTCTTTATTTTTTTTTTTTTTTTAAGATTTTATTTATTTATTTCACAGAGGGAGAGAGATCACAAGGAGGCAGAGAGGCAGGCAGAGAGAGAGAGAGGGGGAAGCAGGCTCCCCGCTGAGCAGGGAGCCTGATGCGGGCCTCGATCCCAGGACCCTGAGATCATGACCTGAGCCGAAAGCAGAGGCATTAACCCACTGAGCCACTCAGGCGCCCAGGAAATAATGTCTTTAAATGACACACTGGACCAGATGGGCATCACATAGATTCAGAACATTCCATCCCAAAACAACAGAATACACATTCCTCTCTAGTGCACATGGAACATTCTCCAGAATAGATCACATCCTGGGTCACAAATCAGGTCTCAACTGGTACCAAAAGATTGGGATCATTCCCTGCATATTTTCAGACTACAGTGGTTGATACTTGCACTCAACCACAAGAGGAGAGTTGGAAAGAGCTCAAATACATGGAGGCTAAGAGCATTCTACTAAAGAATGAATGGGTCAACCAGGAAATTAAAGAATAATTTAAAAAATTCATGGAAAGAAATGAAAATGAAAACACAACTGTTCAGAATCTTTGGGACACAGCAAAGGCATTCCTGAGAGTAAAGTATATAGCAATACAGGCCTTTTTCAAGAAACAAGAAATGTTTCAAGTACACTACCTAACCCTACACCTAAAGCAGCCTGAAAAAGAACACCAAAGAATGCCTAAACCCAGCAGGAGAAGAGAAATAATAAAGATCAGAGCAAAAATCAATGAAATAGAAACCAAAAGAACAGTAGAACAGATCAACGAAATTAGGAGCTTGTTCTTTGAAAGAATTAATAAGATTGATAAATCCCTAGCCAAACTTATCAAAAAGAAAGAGGAGAGATCACAACCAACACCAAAGAATCATGTTAATTAATAAATCACCATTAATAAATCACCAAATTAATAAATCATGAATGAAAGAGGAGAGATCACAATCAACACCAAAGAAATACTAACAATTATAAAAACATATTATGAGCAACTATATGCCAGCAAATTTGACAATTGGTAAGAAATGGATGCATTCCCCAGAGACATATAAACTGCCAAAACTGAACCAGGAAGAAATAAAAAACCTGAACAGACCCATAACCAGTAAGGAGATTGAAACGGTCATCAAAAATCTCCCAACAAACAAGAGCCCAGGGCCAGACGGCTTCCCAGGGGAATTCTACCAAACATTTAAAGAAGAATTAATATCTATTCTCCTGAAACTCTTCCAAAAAATAGAAATGGAAGGAAAACTCCTAGACTCGTTTTATGAAGCTGGCATTGCCTTGATCCCCAAAGCAGACAAAGACCCCACCAAAAAGGAGAATTACAGACCAATATCCTTGATGAGCACAGATGAAAAAATTCTCACCATAATACTAGCCAATAGGATCCAACAGTACATTAAAACAGTTATTCACCATGACCAAGTGGGATTTATCCCCAGGCTGCAACATTGGTACAACAAATCAATGTGATACATTACATTAATAAAAGAAAGAACAAGAAGCGTATGATACTCTTAATAGATGCTGAAAAAGCATTTGACAAAGTACAGCATCCTTTCTTGATCAAAACTCTTCATAGTGTAGGGATAGAGGGTATATACCTCAATATCATTAAAGCCATCTATGAAAAACCGACAGCGAATATCATTATCAGTGGGGAAAAACTGAGACCTTTTCCCCTAAGGTCAGGAACAAGGCAGGGATGTCCACTATCACCACTGCTATTCCACATAGTATGGAAGTCCTAGCCTCAGCAATTAGACAACAAAAGGATATAAAAGGCATCCAAATTGGCAAAGAAGATTTGCAGATGATATGATGCCTCCTGTGGAAAACCCAAAAGACTCCATTCCAAAACTGCTAGTACTCATATAGGAATTCAGTAAAGTGTCAGGATATAAAATCAATGGACAGATATCAGCTGCATTTCTATACACCAACAACAAGACAGAAGAAAGAAAAATTAAGGAGTTGATCCCATTTATAATTGCACCCAAAATCATAAGATACCTACAAAAATTTAACCAAAGAGGCAAGGAACGTGTATTCCAAAAACTATAGAGTACTCAAGAAAGAAATGGAGGAAGACACAAAGAAATGGAAAAACGTTCCATGCTTATGGATTGGAATAACAAATATTGTGAAAATGTCTATGCTACCTAGAGCAATATATACATTTAATGCAATCTCCATCAACTTTTTTCAAAGAAATGGAACAAATAATCCTAAAATTTATATGGAACCAGAAAAGACCCCAAATAGCCAAAGGAATGTTGAGGAAGAAAACCAAAGTTGATGGCATCACAATTCCAGACTTCAAACTCTATTACAAAGCTGTCATCATCAAGACAGTATGGTACTGGCATAAAAACAGACACATAAATCAATGCAACAGAATAGACAGCCCAGAAATGGACCCTCAACTTTACGGTCAACTAATCTTTGACAAAGCAGGAAAGAATGTCCAATGGAAAAAAGACAGTCTTCAACAAATGGTGTTGGGAAAATTGGACAGCCACATGCAGAAGAATGAAACTGGACCGTTATCTTGTACCATACACAAAAGTAGACTCAAAATGGATGAAAGACCTGAGTGTGAGATAGGAATCCATCAAAGTCCTAGAGGAGAACACAGGCAACAACCTCTTTGACCCCAGCCGCAGCAAATTCTTCCTAGAAACATCGCCAAAGGCAAGGGAAGCAATGACAAAAATGAACTATTGGGACTTAATCAAGATCAAAAGCTTTTGCATAGCAAAAGAAACATTCAAGAAAACTGAAGGATAACCCACAGAATGAGAGAAGATATTTGCAAATGACATATTAGATAAAGGGCCAGTATCCAAAATCTATAAAGAACTTATCAAACTCAACACCCAAAGAACAAATAATCTGATCAAGAAATGGGCAGAAGATATGAACAGATATTTCTGCAAGGAAGACATCCAAATGGGCAACAGACACATGAAAAAGTGCTCAACATTACTCACCTTCAGGGAAATACAAATCAAAGCCACAGTGAGATACCACCCTACACCAGTCAGAATGGCTAAAATGAACAAGTCAGGAAATGACAGGTGTTGGTGAAGATGCAGAAAAAGGGGAACCCTCCTACACTGTTGGTGTGAATGCCAGCTGGTGCCGCCACTCTGGAAAACAGTATGTAGGTTTCTCAAAAAGCTGAAAATAGAGCTACCCTACAATCCAGCAGTTCCACTACTGGGTATTTACCCTAAACATACAAATGTAGTGATCCAAAGTGGCAGGTGCACCTGAATGTTTATAGCAGCAATGTCTACAAGACACAAACTATGGAAATAACCTAGATGTCCTTCAACATATTAATGGATAAAGAAGATGTGGCATATATATACACACACATACATACACATACAATGGAATACCATGCAACCATCAAAAAAGACATCTTGCCATTTGGAATGATGTGGATGGAACTAGAGAGTATTATGCTAAGTGAAATAAATCAGTCAGAGAAAGACAATTATCATATGATCTGACTAATGTGAGAAATTTGAGAAATAAGACAGAAGATCATAGGGGAAAGTAGGAAAAAATGAAGCAAGATGAAACCAGAGAGGGAGACAAACCATAAGAGACTCTTAATGTCAGGAAACAAACTGAGGGTTGCTGGAGGGGAGCGGGTGGGAATGATGGGGTGGCTGGGTGATGGACGTTGGGGAGGGTATGTGCGATGGTGAGTGCTGTGAATTGTGTAAGACTGAGGAATCAAAGATCTGTACCCCTCAAACAAATAATACAGTGCATGTTAATTAAAAAATAAATAAATAAATAAATGTAAATAAACCAGCAGACCTAAGCCCTAATGTATCAATAATGACATTAAATGTGAATGGTTTAAATATACCAATTAAAAGAGAAGAGCAAAGTCAATTTTAAAACATCAGTTAATTGTGTGCTCTCTAGAAGAAAATCACTTAAAATATAATATAAGTAGATTGAAAATAAAAGGATGGAGTATTACATACCTTACAAACATTGATCAAAGGAAAGCGAGAGTGGCTAAATTAACATCAAAGTAGATTTCAGAGAAAAGAAAATTATTACACAGAAAGGGTGATATATGTATCAATCCACAGAAAAGGTCTAGCAACCCAAAAAGTGTATGTACCAAACAGAGCTGCAAAATATGTAACTAAAAAACCAGTAGAGCTAAAAGGAGAACTAGATAAATTTGCGTAATAACTGAAGACTTCTCAATAATTGAAAGAATTATTAGAGGGAAAATCAGCAAGGGTATAGGAGAACGCAGCAAAAATCTCAACCAACAGGATCTGTATGAAATACTCAACCCAACAACAGCATGTCATGTAAAGTTTCTTTCCAAGTGTCCATAGAACATATACCATAAACCATATAGTGGGCTATATAACAGGCCTCAACAAATATAAAAGAATTAAAATTATAGAGAATGATCTCTGACAAAAATGAAATCCAAATAGAAATCCATAACAAAGGTAAAAGAAAAATCTCTGAACAAATGAAAACTAAACAACACACTTCTAAATAATCCATAGGTTAAACAGGAAGTTGCAAAGAAAATTGAAAAAAACAAAACAATGAACTAAATAAACGTTAAAATACAACATATCAAAATTTGTTGGAATAATGCTAATGTGTTTAGAGAATAAAAGTTTCATATCAATAATCTAAGATCACAAACATAACAACCTAAAAAAAGAAAAGCAAAATTAACCCAAAGCAAGCAGAGGAAGGAAATAATAAAGAGAAGAAAATAACTATATGAAATTGAAAACAGAAAAAGAACAGAGAAAATCAGTGAAAGAATTGATTATTTGAAAGTAATAAAAAATTACCAAGCAAAGGAAAAAAACACATGCACACCAAAATTAGAAGTTTAATATCATTTACATATATTAAAAATTAAATAGTAGGTGTAAATCTGATGAAACATATGGGACTTTTATCTGAAAACTACACAACACTGATTAAAGTAAACAGACAATCTAAGTAAGTGGAGAAACATTGTGTTGTTAGATTGAAAGAGTCAACATAGGAAAAACTTCAATTTGTCCCCAAATGATGTCACTTAACAGAATTCCTATAAAATCCCATCAAGACTGTAGGTACAGACATTATTTTAAAATTTATATGGAAAGACAAATGAACAAAACAGTTATGTAAAAGAAGAAGAAAGTGGGAGGAATCAGTTTACTCAATTTCAGGACTGGTTAATCAAGATGGTTTGGTATTTGCAGAGTAATAGACATATAGATCAATGGAAGCAAACATAAAACCCTGATTCTGAGTCACCTCCACACATCCAACTGATCTTATACAAATGTGCAAAGCAGTTCAAAGGAAAAAAGACAGGCTTTTCAACAAATGATGCTAGAGAACCAGAACATTCATAAACAAAATTAAAAAAAAAAAATACCTAAGTCTCACACTACAAAAATTAACTCACAATGGACCACGGACTTCAGTATAAATGTAAATTGATAAAACTTTTAGAAAACATATAGGGGAAATTATTGGGGCTCTAGAACTAGGCAAAGTTCTTAGATTTGATACTGAAATTATGATCCATAAAAGGTAAAATAAATTTAAAACCTTTTCTTAGGAGACCTTCTCATTAAGAGGATAGAAAGCAAAGTGAGAGTTGGAAAGAAAATATTTGCAAATCATATATCAATGGACAGCTATATAGAAAATATAGACAATAATCAAGACTCAACTTTCAAATAACAAATAATCCAATTAAAAATGAATGAAAGATACTGGGTGCCTGTGTGGCTCAAACAGTCAAATGTCCAACTCTTGATTTCGTCTTGGGTGATGATCTCAGAGTTGTGATACTGAGCCTTGTGTTGGGTTCCATCTGTGAAAGGAGCCTACTTAAGATTCTCTCTTTCCCTCTCCCTCTCCCCCTCCCCCCCCAAGAAAAGAAAAGAATTAACTCCCTCCAACATACATCTATATATTCTTGACTCCTGAGTTTCAAAAGCTGTTGGTTTAGCAGATTTGTAGTACATTTACTGAACTTCCACAATAAAAATGTGAATAGTTTTCATTTTTTTCTCTTCTAAACAGTTTGCTTATTGTGCAAAGATTTATGAAAAAAATAAAAGGTTCTATTCAGATTAGAGTTTTTACAAAATGCACCATGCATATTTATCATACCATGAAGAGTTATCATAAATCATAAAAATGTGGTTGTTAGGAAAATGAAAAAGAAATGTAGTCAAAAAAGAATTATGCATTTGCACAATTTTCAAAGGTCAACGTAATACAACATGAACCTTGAACTTTAAAATTTTGGCCAAAATGCAGGCACTGAACTTTCCTAAGATAGCAGTTTTCTTTCTGCCTTTTTCTCTTCTCTTCCCTTCTCTCCCCTCTGCTCTCCCTCCTTCCCTCCTTCCTTTCTGTCTTTATCTCTTCTACCCCCCCTCTTTTGTATGCCTTTCATTCTCTTATAGTAACAGTGTCATGCATGTTTAGATATTTTAGAAAAAAACCTATAGGTGATCCAGGTTATTTATCTTCTGCTTCATACTTAGGAAGTAAAATATAGAGAAGTCACATTGCATTTTTATTAAAACATTCTATTATGTTTGAATAAGTCTTAAGGTAAGAGTTGTTATATTCTTTAAAAACTTCGAAAAGCCCCCTTCCAAAAGTTGTTTGAATTCAGTTTTTGTGGTGAGCAGGGGTATTTGGTGAGAAGGGTAGATGAGTATATAAAAATTAAAATTTTAAAAATTCTATTCATGTTATTTGGTGATTTTTCACTACATTTTTACTAAATTAAATTTGGTGGTTTATTAAACTATTTAATTATTCAGGATTGAGTAGGTTCCAAGTGACTCCAACTCTCCTTAACTAGCTTAGTGATTCTTAACCTGGTTGCATATTTGAATTACTAGGGGGAGATTCCCAAATCACAACCCAAAGCAACCACTGATTTAGCTTTAGAAATTTAATTGTATTTTGTGCTGTAATGACTAAAACGTACACTTTTATGTCCACTTGGTTTCAGGCCTAACTAGATCCAGTACTTCAATCATGATGTTTAAATGTTTTATCTTCTTTTTTTTGTTTGTTTATCTTCTTTTAAGTCTCATTTCTGTCCACATGTTGACTACATTCTCTTTTATAAATAATTTTTTGCACGTGGCTGAAGGTGACCACAGTCATCTCTACCTCATTAGTGGTTCTTAGTATAAGAATGCTCATGTCTTGTAAAGTCAAATTAGGTGCCATGACTGTATGTGGGGCAGGGATAATGCCATGAATTACATGAATGGGACAGAGGAGATTTTTCTAAGGACAGGAACCCTGGGTATATCTATCTATTCATTTATTCCATCAATAGTAGTCAGTCAGTCAACATTAGAAGTAGATTCTCTTCAGACAAATTAATGAACCCACATTTTGAAGACTGTTCCATAGAAAAAGTAAAAGCTGTTTCTCAGTTTATTTTTTACTATTTTTTGCATTCTTTTCACAACTATATTTTGAAGAGAAAGTTTGTTTTTCTTAAATTGATCTTTTTAATACTTGAAAAGTGCCATCTTCTCAAATCTTCAGACATATCTCTCTGGTTAATTATGTTTCGTGTGTGAAAAAAATAATTATGAATATAAAGTAAGGAATTTTTGTATTGAGAGTTAGTTTCAGGTTCTTTGCTTAACACTCTGAAAGTATTATCTCATTTAAATGCATATTTGGGTTCTTAGGTCTGGTATAATAAAGCACCACAAACTGGGCCACTTAAAACAAGAGAAGTTTATTGTTTCACATTTCTGGAAGCTTTAAGTGCAAAATCAAGGTGTCAGTGGGGCAAAGTTCCCTCTGAAATCCTTTGGGGAATGCTTCCTTTGTTCTTTATAGCTTTAAATGAAGCTCTGTAATTCTTGGCATTTCTTAAAGCTGTGTAACTCCAGTCCCTACCATCAGCATCTTCTAGAGTTCTGTTTGTGTGTATTTTTGTCTCCTTAAGCCATCTTTTTATAAGGACACTAGTCATTTGGGATTAGGGACCTACCCTAGATAACTAATTAACTCTGTAACAACCCTGTTTCCAAATAAGATCACATTCCATGGCACTGTGGGTTAGGACTTCAACATATCTTGGGTGGGGGTCAGGGGCTGAGAGACACAGTTCAGCCCATTAAACTGTATGAAACTGTTACTACATTTTTCAGGTGAGGAAATGCGTATATGTTGATTCATTTGCATAGTACTACAAGTATCAGAACCAGGATTTCAAGAAAATTCCATCTCCAAAATACCAAGCAATGATGAGTTGTTTACCTCACTTCTTGCAGCTGATTACAGTTTTCCACTGCCCGAGTGTGGTGTCACTGTCTAATACGACTACAAGAAAAACCTACCAAACAAGAGCATAGCATAAGGAGATTAGTTCTGTATAGAGTCTTTCACACTTCATTTTACAGAGCAGATAATAGGAATTTGTTGAATGAATGTTAGCCAACTGGAAAATAAAATGTAGTGTAGAAATTTCCACCCTGTATTTCTACTACTGATTGATGATCATCTACAATTCATATTTGTCCATGTAAAATGTGATTGAGATTTATAAAAATTATCCTAAAACCTAGAACTGTGAGGAATCTGTCATATTGCCTTACTTTATAAAATTAAGATGAATCTGATACAGCTTCATTTTAGAGAGAAATATTCTTATGTCAAAAATTATAAATAGGAAAGAACATTATTACCGTTATTTAACTGTCAAAATAAAGTAGAACTTGCTAGCCTTAAGTATATCTTGGTTAATTTATCCATACGTGGATGAAAAGAGAGATAAGCTAAACAAATTCTATTTTAGAATATTTCAGAGGTTTATTTTGCCCTATATTTTAGATATATGAAGATTTTTTTAAGATTTATTTTATTTTATAGAGAAATATGAGCATGAGGGGCAGAAGGAGAGGGAGAGAGAATCTCAAGCAGACTCCTGCTGAGTGCCAAGCCTGATTTGGGGTAGGGAGGCTTGATCCCATGTCCCTGAGATCACATCCATAGTCAAAACCAAATCTTTTGGCGCCTGGACCACCCAGGTACCCCCAGAATATTTTTAACTAAGGATGTGTTTTCATTTTAAATTAACAAAGAAAAAAACCAAACTGAGTTATCATATTTTGTGTCAGATATTCGGTTCACCACTGAAAAGTTACTATGTCACTATGAGCAAATTGCCTGAAAAGCAGAATAGACAGACAGACATGCTGAAAAGTAGTTAAAACTAAAAACTCTGGTGTGCATTATGTTAGGACAGCAAATGCCATTCAGCAGATGTGCCGGTGTTTACTCCAGTTCTTTACTGAGACCAGCTCTAGAACAGGGATGCAACTTCAAATACTTTAAAACCAATTCAGGTAATATACATGAGTTAATTAGATGGGGGAGTGGAAATGCGGGAATGTGAGAAAGTGGGACATGTGGGAAAATACTAGGATCCTCTAAAGAGTAAGCTCCTTTTCATGGCATTCAAAGCCTTTTTTTTTTTTTCTTTTCCTAACGTCTAAAAGATTGTGAGAGCCAATCAAAGCAACTGTGAGTGAGGTCCTACTTAGATTCCATCAGCAGGCAGTGTGAGCTCTCAGCATCAGAAGAACTGCTGCAGTGTATAATTACAGAAACAAAACAACACTAAACACACAGTCGGTTGACTAAATAGCAGGACCTAAAACACCATCATCAAATAGTATCATATCTAACAATAGATTAGTGAATTTAATTTATTTATAAAATTAATATGCAGATTTGATTACATTTTTGCAACCAATTTTCCAGGTAAAGAGGAACCACTGCATAGTGATTGATCTGTTTGCTTGCATTCACAATGCAGAATGAGCAGGTGTTCTACAATCATTCTATAGGTGGGATCTTTTCATTATTTGAGTAACTTCCCTAAAGAACCACATATAACAATGGAAATAAGACCAAAATTGCTATGACTGGCAATTTTCTTCTACTGTTCACCAGTGGTAGATGCATGAAAGCAGACTTCACAAAATAGTGAGGTTTCTCATTCTATTTTTGTACTCTATGAGGGAGATTGTATCTCATTATTTAGAATATAGAAATGTATATTCTCAGTATGATTTCAAATCTTTCATACCATAAATTCATGAACAATAAGAATAGGCCATTAAGAATAGGATATTTACTTAGCATTCACTTATACTTGCTTATTTTCATTTGCAAAAGCAAAGTAATAGGGCAAAATAATTTAAATGTTTCTTAAAATAATTTTATGGAAATTACTCATATTTTTAGAGTAAAAAAGTTTGTGTATCTCTTCTCACCTACTTCTATATATCTACACATTCACAACTACCATTGATTTAATTTTTTAGTGTTAAACAAAAAAACTGTTTTAAACTTACCTAGCTACCTATTTGGTTTTTTTTTAAAAAAGAATTTTTATTTATTTATTTGACACAGAGAGAGAGCACAAGCAGGCAGAGTAGCAGGCAGAGGGAGAGGGAGAAGCAGGCTCCCTGCTGAGCAAGTAGCCCCATGCGGTGCTTGATCCCAGGATCCCAGGATCATGACCTGAGCAGAAGGCCGTTGCTTATCCAACTGAGCCACCCAGGAGCCCCCTAGCCCCCTAGCCACTTATTTATAAATGCTTTCTAGAAAGTGTGTGTGTGTGTGTGCACGTGCACATGTGTGTGTGTTTGTGTGTGTGTGTAGTCCTCAGTTCCTTAGCATGTCTGTGTTGCTCTGACAGACATTCTAGTAATTGCGGGAAGGGAAAATTAGGAGTGGCACCTGCCAATGTTGTACTCATGGAAGGATGCTTTGTCATACAAACCTAATATTAGGTAGAAGATAGATAAAGTTTTAACAAAGTCAACTACTAAAATTATACTTAGGATGGGGGTGGAGAAAGAGAAAAGACATTTAGCTTTTGAATAAATCTGGAGAGGTCTACTGGAAAAAGATGAAATTCATATGCTAGTATGTCTAAACATATACATTTAATTTGTCTAAAAAAATTCTACTGAGTAAATCTGAAGATCTAACTGGCTTTATAAGTGATTCATGGAATCAGCATCCTATGTAGCAAATAGAGGGGAGCTCCAAGGAGCTGTACAAACAGAAGGTTCTAGAAAGGAGGATGGGGCAAAATGTTTAATAGTGAAAGAAAAGAAAGGATTATTTCAGGCAAGGTCACCTTTCCCTAAGGGGAAAGATAGGGGAGATCTTACCAAGCAAATTATCTCATTTTCCGTTAGGGGATAGAGAAAGCCTATGAGACAGATTTACCTCATTGGTGCAGAACAGAAATTCCAGACTGATTGGCATAAAGTTCCACTCACTGAAATTAAGTTTGGTATGCTGGCCGAAAGGCAAGTGACTCCACTTTAGACCTTTAGTTACCTTTTTAACAATTCAAAGGAAATGAAAGCACTCTTCTAAGATAAAAGGAGAAGCTGGGGATGTGTTAACTGCTAAGGATTTGTGAAGCAAAAGCAGCATTGAGGACGGAAGGATTTAAAAAAAAAAATGAAGGGACTGGGAGAAGATAGGAGGTTCACAATAAAAAAGACATGTTGTCTATGTGTGGTAGAGAAGACAAGTTGTCCATGAGGGAGGCTCTCCAGACATGGCCAAGCCTTGAACATTAACCTCTGTACCTTTGTTTGATGCATAAAAATATGTTATCCAGACCCTTGCCACTAAAATTTGATTTGTAAACCAACAGCACTGGTGCCACCTTGGAGCTTGTTAGAAATGCAGACTCTCAGGCCCCATCCCTTGCTTATTAAATTGGAATCTGCATTTTAAGACAATACCAGGTGATTCCTGTTCACATTAAATTGGAGATTGAGCTAGACTATAGAAAGCTAACCTACAGGGTCTGTGTATAGGCTGTTTGGCCCAAGGCACACAGTACTTATTCTCCATTTTATTCACCATTTTATTCTCTGTCAGTATATTGACTGTGGACAAAAGACAGAACCCTGAAACCTGATTTATAACCGCTTTACATAAACAGCACACTGAAGGAAGCTAGTACAGAGGAAAGGAAAACCGGCAGCTCTTAAACTTTCACCTCTTTTCAATATTCTTAAAAATTTAGAGAGCTGTCTTTTAAAGCACGTTTTCTCCCTAGCAGTTTAATCTTTGTAGTTGTAAGAGGATCTCAAAGACTCCCTCCTGCATGATTGAGCTGTGCTGGCTGACAGACTACGAGCCCTGCCATTCCAGCCCACCTCATTGCTAGCCTACTCCCCCACCTGCTTCATAGGAAGGGCCTCAAAACTGTGGAAAACAGCTAGTGAGTTAACACTGACTATCCAGTCCTTAAAGACACTCAATTTATTATTGCACTTCCACTCGGAATTTGCATTTCTAAAGGAGGACAAGGACAGCATTGACTATAACCAAGACTTTTCTTCCCAGAAGCAAAAGTATATTCTGAAAACATGTTAAGAGGAGACTGTGCCTATTTCTTGAGATCATAATATTTTGTGCCACTATCTGCCCTGTTGAATACATTTTCAAATCTCTGAGGATTTTGTTTTCATCTTACATCCAGAGTTTCCACTAAAAAGCAAAAAGTACATTTGAGCTCGCTTTCCTGTCCCCTTTACATGGATTAATTTAATAATCAATTGAATGACAGGGACATGTATCTCTTTTAAATCTATGTAGTCAGAAAGTACAATTGGGTAGGGCTAATCTTTCGAAAGCAAAATGAAGTTTTCAGTTTGGAATTGGTTAGATTGTTAGGGGTGAAGCCCTCTGTTGGTAATGCTGTGCGGCTTGGGGCAGTTAGAAGGAAAAGGATTTGAGTTTCTGCTTTGTAAATAAATCTGTAAAGTTTTAAAAGGATTTGCTTTTTCTTTGGGGAGTCGCCATTGTACTTGGTGACTGTCAAGATCTGACATTTTTTCTGCTTGGGAGGAAAGCAAGATGGACCACAGATCTTCCCCGCAGATTATCAACATCTTTTGAAAAATGAATTGATTCTTTGGCTTTAGTGGCACCTAATGACCAAAGAAAATTAAAAAAAAAGGACAAGGAAGAGTAAAGTAAGAATAAAAATTTAGTAAGTGTTATGTAGAATATGAAGCAAACATAATACTATAAGGAGGATGTGTAGATGCTTGCACAAAAGAAATATCCACTATTTAATTTTTTAAAAATTTGAAACAGTTTTATATTTATAGAAAAATTACAAAGATCATACAGAGGGTTCTTGTCCCTCACCCAATGTCCTCTGTTATTAGCATCTTACATTAGGATGGTATCTTTGTTTCAATTAATATAATAGTATTGATACATTATTAGTAATTTAAGCCTGTGTTTTATTCATATTTCTTTGGTTTTAATCTGGAGTCCTTTTTCTGTTTCAAGATATGTTACATTTTGTTGTTGGGAAGTAAGAATTCCTGTCCCCTCAAAGGTCCTTCTAGCTGGACTAAGAATCAAATTGTCATGAGACAGATTAACAGGAAAAACTCAAATTTAATAGGTGTGCATATGGGAAAATCCACATATACATGAAAATTCCAAAGATAAGCAAAATGAGGTATATATTGTCATTCTGAACTAAGGAGAAGGTAGTCAGAATTTCAGAGGAAAGGAATGCACTTCAACAGGTGATAAAAAGAAAGATGTTTGGTAATTAGATGTTAGCTCTGTCATATTGATGGTCACTCAGATAAAATTTATCTTTCTTAATAACCCTTATTCTGGGGAAGACCGCCAATTTAGATTCTTCTGTGTGGTTAAGGGAGGGACAGAATTTCCTCTTGAGCCATAGGGTCTCAGGTGCTTTCATCTTAAAATAATGAACATGCCAAAGACACAATCTGGGAGAAGCTGTCCTGAACCCCTTCATTGTCATGTTTTCTTAAGCTCCTCTTGACTGTGTTTCTCAGATTTCCCTATATTTTATGACCTTAACATTTTTCAGTAACAGTCATTAAGAATTTTATAGAATATCACTCATATGAGGTATATGTAATGTTTTCCACATGACTAGACTGAGATCCAGGTTTTTGAGATAGATGAAAATGCCATTCTCATCACAACATCCCAAGGGTAAATGCTATCAACATGACATTCTTTTATGTTAACCTTGATCACTTGACTGAGGTGATGTCTGTCAGGTTTCTCCACTGTGAAGATACTTTTTTCCCCTTTACACACTGTATACTTTGGAAGGAAGTTACTATACACAACCCACATTTAAGGAGTAGAGCATTATGCTCTACTTCTTGAGGTATAGGGAGAAGAGTATCTACATAAATTTTTTGACACAGGAAATGTGTTTATTCTCCTTATTTATTGATTAATTTATCTATCTATTAAATATAATTAAATCAGCACTTCACATATTTTATTATGGACTCATGACTATTTGGTATAATTTGGGTTATAGTGTTAGATTTTTCTGGGGATGCCTGGGTGGCTCAGTCAGCTAAGCATCTGCCTTCAGCTCAGATCATAATCCCCAGGTCAGAGTCCTGCACTGGGCTCCTTTTTCAGTGGGGAGACTGCTTCTCCCTCTTCCGCTCCCCCTGCTTGTACTATCTCTCTCTCTCTCTCTCTCTCTCTCTCTCTCTCTTTCTTTGACAAATAAGTAAATAAAACCTTTAAAAAAAATGTTGGGTTATTCTGGCTTTGGCCACTGGGGATATTTTAGATGGCTCCTGGAATACATCATTCTTAAAAGCACAATGAAACAGTGATGAGAAACCAGAAGGCTGGAAAGCCATAGTTTCTAAGGTACAATATGTAGTAAAAAGAGCCTACCATCTACAGACAAAAGTCTAGTTTAGAATTTCTGGTTGACTAAGCTTTGTCAACTACCAGCAGTAGAATCATGCTTCATGTTACTGGTGTGGACATCAGGAATATTATTAAGGCCTGGCTGTACTCAAAACTAAAATTAAAGAATACTTCACCCTTTGTTAAAATGCAAAATGAGTCATTGTTAAAACACACTAAATGGGAATTCACTATGCAAATGTGATAATTTATAATGATATCCAATGAGTAGTAAGCGTGATTTACCAAGAATAAACTACAAATCTCAACATTGCTTTTCCATAGGATTGCTGATAGAAATGCAACAAAAGGAATAGGAATTGAATAAGTGAATGGACAGGAGGCTTTCAGATATATCAGAATTGTGTTAGGCATCGGGAGAAGCAATTCTGATTAGCAAAGTTCAAAAGATCCCACTGACAGATCTGTATAGCAAAACTTCATACTCTAAAGAGCAGGAGTTGCTAGGAACCTTTGATGGGAAGAACACTGTAACAAGGGGAAAAATAAAAATAAAATAAAAAATGCCATGGGAGAAGCTTTTATGCATTCATGGTATTCCTCATGGGGCATGGGTGGGTGAGTGAAAAGTTATAAATCCTTATTATATATTTAATAGAATTCAACAGAAGAATTTCATGTTTTAGTTTATGAAAATCAGAAATTTATTGGACTGTAACATTGTTAAATTCAGTGTTTAATTTGGAATTGTACTAAACAGTATAGCACATGCTTTTTTTTTTTAAGATTTTATTTATTCATTTGACACAGAGAGAGAGATTACAAGTAGGCAGAGAGGCAGGCAGAGAGAGAGGAGAGAGGAGGAAGCAGGCTCCCTGCTGAGCAGAGAGCCTGATGTGGGCCTCGATCCCAGGACCCTGGGATCATGACCTGAGCCGAAGGCAGCGGCTTTAACCCACTGAGCCACCCAGGCGCCCTAGCACATGCTTTCATGAGTTAAGTCATTGCTTATTAAACATGAAATTAACCAGCTAGTCATTGTCACTGAAACTTTTAGTCTCTACCAATGTTAACTTGGAGTTGGACATGATGGGCACCCAAATGAAGCTACAGCACTTCTCAAGGCATTTTGTGAATGTTATTCATGCAAACTTGGAACAGGTTTTCACCCCCCTAAACTCACAGTTACTCTAGAAAAGATGTTCAGGTTACCATTTGCCCCAACTGCCTGATTTTCCCTTTATTGCCACCTTTGTTATGATACAGGACTCATTAGCTCTTTGCAGATAAGGATAGAATAGTAAATAACATTCAAATCAGTGATACAGTGATTTAGCTTTCTATGGGCATGTACCAGAAATCCATGTTTAATTCTCTTTATCATTTCTTATGCATACATAGCCTCTCCATCTGCAATTTATCTCTAGTGGTAGTAGGGTGACAATAAAAAGAATGATAATTATTAATTGCATACCTTACTTCAGACACTGATCTAATTATATCCAGTATATCCATGCAATCATAGTTTTAATGAGTAACTTTTGCTCAGTAGCAATTTGCAGTTTATAAAGATCTTTCAGATGTTTTGAAGATGTGAATCTCACCCTTTGTACACAGATGGGCAAAAGCAAACAAACAAAACAGTGACATACTTTTTTAGATACTCTTCGTATCTAAATCCCACCAAGAATTTGGAAAATTTAACCTCATTTTTTTTCAGGGTTTCTCCAAACTTGAAACATGCTGTGGGTATGTATGGAATCTTAAATAGTGCCAAGATGAACCATGGGCCCTGGGTCAGTGGGTCATCTGCACCAGTGAATAATGAGACGTAACATCAGGGCTTGTGGTTCTCTGATTTGTCTGTGACTTTTCCCTTTATCCTTTTCCCTTTATCCATCTTTATTCTCAGGTCTTCATGCCTTTTCTGAATCACCACCCTGGACCTACTATTATCTGTTTTCCACATTCCCCATCATTTTTGCTGTGTCTCTGTTTTTGAGACAAGCACTTAGTTTATGCTTAGTATATCACCTCTGTTCAACAAGGCTTAGGAAGAGCCAGGTAGCCATTTTGGCTCTTTCAAGTTTGTTCTCAGCTATATCCACTACTAAGCCAACAAGCACAAGTTCATTGAGTGGACAAATGCCATATACAGGGAGAGAAAAATAAAATATATATCTGAAAATATAATCCCACTATAAATCACTTTATTTGATTTACACAGTGAAGTGCAGATTAGGCCTCCTCCCAAACCCCCATTTTACAGAAAAATACATTTGGAATTGATGAAACCCACAGAGCCTGTTCGTATCAGCATCAGACTTGGAAACACATTCCTCTGGGACTATATTTTATACAGTACTTTCCATTTTACCTACATCTTTTAGTTCTGAAGTAAATTCTTTCAATATTCCACAAATGTTTATAAAAGCCTACTGTATTAAAAGTATAATGTTAGGCACTGCAGACTAGAAATAGGGTCATGTGGTTATTTTGATGAAGCACCTTCATTTTATAGATGGGAAATTGAGATTTAGAATCATTAAGGGCTTTAACTGTGAACATAAAGATAGTGAGTGACAGTCAGGATTCATAGTCTAGAACTCATTAAACTCTATCTGGCCTGATAGAGTTTCAGTCTGAACAAAACATACTTCTGAACTTCAAGGAAATTTGATGATGGTTTAAAGAGATGAACAGGTGTTAGTAATACTACAAGATTTTACTGTTTGAGATATATATTCTGTGAGTGACAAGACGTAAGGTGAAGATGAATGACAAATCCCTTCAGCTGGAGGGATTAAAGGCACAGTCAAAGAGAAAGTGGAATTTGATTTGGGACTGATGAATGTTTGGGATTTCAACAAGTGGGAATCTCAGTTAAAGATGCTCAGTTAAAGAGCACAGCAAGAAATTCCACAAAATCATTCTGATGATTGGAAGAGTCTAGTTATCATAAATGGAATAGAGAAGGAAATGAAGCGCTTCAATTCTGGGTGAACATCTGAAAGAAAAGGGAGATTAAGGCTAGTAATTATGATGAGGCACATGTAGCCTTAAGGCATCAAGGATAAGGGAGTTGTCATGGTCTTTAGGTATTTAAAAGAGTTCCATGTTGTTTTCCAGTTGAATTTGGATATCTGGAGTAAATACTTGTCCTCCCTTTTTCTTGTTAGACCTACTTTCCTTCATCTCTTTAGTGCCTCTCTGTTTATCTCTTTTCCTCCTGACATACTCTTCATGTTCTCCAAGTCTTGCTACACATTTTTTCATCTCTGAGTGCAGTGGAAAGAAACACAAGGAGAGGATTTCTCATGAATTAATTTTCCCTCTAGATATTGAAGGGGAGACTTCGAACTGATGACAGCTTTCAGAGAAATTATATAGTATTTCTTCTTTTGGGAGGAAAAATCTGAACGTGTTCCTCGAGTAAAATCAGAAATTGAGATTCTTTTTTTTTGCTAACGTGATTAATACTGTGTTTCAAAAATACAAATGAGATGTACTTAGTTTTTGAACATGGGCTAATTTGCACCTCCCTCTTGTTTTTCTCCTTTTGGTTTTTGTTCTTTTGCAAAACCAAAATTACTAGAATTTGGAAACTCCATGAGGGAAGGTACTTTATCTACTTTGTTCACTGCTGTATCCTGGGGCCAATATATGTCTTGCATACAGTTCAAATTATTAAGCTAGTTGTTTTTAACTCAGTCTGCATTGTTCTTAATGCTCTCTTTCAAATGTCTAAGTCTGATTGTGTAATCAGTTGTTTAGACAAGAGATGCATAAATTAATTTAATTAGATAATCCCAATTGCCTATCTAAGATTAAATAACAAAACTATAATTGTACCCCATTAGACATACTTTTATATAACAACAGCAAATTAAAACACGTTTGTTTAGATTGTTATCAGTGAGGTCTGGAAGTCAGCTAAATGAGGAAACATAACATGGCATTTGATGGCTGTACAAGTCCTTTTATTGTTTCAAATACTCTCTAACGCCAGGCACATCATTTAGATTTTATGACAAGTTGCAATAACCAGCCACCTGTGAAGATAAAATATATTTTTCCAAATAAAATTTGTTTCTAACAAGCTTTATTATGCATATTTCGTTTGTGGTCTTGTTGTAGTAGCCATGGGTGTCACATGTCAAGCATGATGAAGAGAATTATCTTTAGGTTAGAGTTTTGCAAGGGAAACTATATCCCAAAAAAGGATTTATGCCAAACCAGAAAATGATTTATTATGAACCAAACTACTCTGAATCTTTTACAACAGGACTGGGATTAGAGACAACTAGGAGTGAGTAACAAATGAACCATCAGAATTCACCTATTTTTCATAAATAAGAATCAAAATAAGTGGTTTCTGGTGGGCTGAAAATTTTCAGGTAAAGTCAGTTTTAATCAAATTATTTGAATGATTAATCTCCTTCAATCAAGGTACATTTCACACTGGTACAAATCCAGTGGTTGCGATGGGGTCAATAGTAAAATAACACTCATGGTATCTACAATATCTCTTCCACCCATTTTTCTTCCCAGAAGTAAAGTCTGATTTTAGTTTCTATGAATGTTATATCTATAAAAGAGTGGGCAAACAGGAAATTGTTTTCTTTTTACTTGTATGTCTGAAAATGTTTTTTCCTTCCTTCTTTGCTCCCTTCCTCACTCCTTCATTTCCTTCTTAGTCCTCCCAAATGCAGTTATCTGTCCATTGCCTTTGTGCATATAGAATAGATGAGCAACTTAATAAATATTCTTTTCATTGGTAATAAACTTGATTTTCTTCTCTCAGGATACTTTTAGAAGTATCTTTCTTTTTTTAGTGTACAAAAATTTCAGGGGCGCCTGGGTGGCTCATTTGGTTAAGTGTCTGCCGTAGGCTCAGGTCATGATCCCAGGGTCCTGGGATGGAGCCCCATAGCAGTTGCCCTGCTTCTCCCTCTCCCTCTGCCCCTCCCTCTGCTTCTGCTCTCTCTCTCTCTCTCTCTCTCTCTCTCTATCAAATAAATAAATAAAATCTTTAAAAAAAGAGAAATTTCAAAACAATATGTCTTGGTTCATTATCTTCTTTTACTCTTTATTTGTTGTGTTCTGAGATGCTAGACCTTCTGAGTTTGTCTTTTTTAAAGATGATTTTTGTTTTCTTCGTGGTTTAAGAGAATTATTTAATATTATTTAAAAGCCTTATAATTAATTTTTGACAATTATGTTTTTATTCTCTAGGAGATATTTCTTGGTTTTACATTTTTATAGCATACTATTCTTTTTAATGGTTGTAATAGGATTTTGAATCTTTCTGTATAGATTATAACTGCAAGGCCAGTGGATGAGTCAAAAGGGCTATAATGTAATGTCTGCAGACATATTTAATCAGGGCAACTGTGATGAGATTGCTGTTGGCCTTAAGTAGGTAGAAGCCAGAGATGCTGCTAAACGTCTTACAATACACAAAACAGCCCCCAACCAAAATAAACAAATTTAACTGGTTCCAAATGTCAATAGTGCCAAGTTTTAGAAGTCCTGTTTTAGAGACATTGATTTCTCTTCTGTAATCCTTAAGTCCCATGTTGATAGGTGAAAAAGAAGAATGTTCTAAACACTGGAAAAAAATACAAGTTGAATGGAGGATTACATGCTATTAGTGTTGAGAAGACCAAGAGAGGGATCAAGTAGAAATGAGGTCATGAAGAGCCTTACAGTCATGCTTAGTGGTATGAATTTAAAGCCGAAAAATAAAACTAGACAATATATAAGAGAATTTCTTGGAAACCTCAAAAGTCTTCAAGTGTAATAATCACAAAGATAATAAGACTTAATGAGAAGAAAGTAGTTTTTTTGTGTGAATAAACATTTTGGGGGAGAGGGTGGGAAGAAGCCAAAACGTTTGTAATCCCAAAAGGTCTTTAAGGTACAGAGAGCTGTGCCTACATAATGGTTTGTCTTGCCTTTTTCCTCCCTGCTCCTTAAATACACACAAATTTATTCTAGGTGACACCATATCTACTGCTAATGTCCATTTGAGTTAAATAGAATGTTAAACGTCCTCACAAAAAGCTTGAAGGGGATGGTGTTCCTCTTCTCAGTCTAGAGATGTATTTTTATTTATGAATATAGAGTCATTGACAATGAGGTTTTATCTGGACCTGGATACTAGATTATGACACAGATGCCAGCAAATGTAGCTTCCCATGTCTCAGGTAGAGAAGTAATCTGTCACCCTGCCTACCATCCACAATTTTTCAGTCCCTTTATATGTGCTGATGCATGTGCCCATATGCACATAACTCAAATTAAATTTTATTATTTTTCCTTCTTACTTTGCTGATTGTGTATATAATTTGATTAGCAGACATGACTGATGTTTTCTTTTTCCCATGAGTCGTCACAGATTTCTTTTTGAGACAATTTTGAGGAGATATTTAGAGACTACAGTTTTCTTTCTCCTCTTTTTAATTGTGTCTTTCTTCACCCCTTAATATTTCAGAATTACATTACATTAAGCTACCTTTTTCATGCATACAAATGATTTGGATAAAGGTGTGTGTGCATGTGTATTCAGTTGTTGAATTACTGAACTAGTTAATTAAAACAATATCGTTTAACACTTAGCTATTTCCAAACCAAAGTAATCTAGTTTCTGACATTCTATCCCCTATTTTTGCATCTGGAAAGGGTTCCATTGTATTATATTCTTCGGACTCTTGCAACATTTGCCTGCTAGCAGTGGGAGGGTCTGTATAACATCTGATCCTGCAGTATTTTTCACTCATAAGCCAGAAACAACTTGAGCCCTATGGAGGTTTAAAGCAAACCTTTATTTAACATTTTGTGTGTCAACATTTCTCCAACCTGACCTGCCAAGTGGATTTCATAGCAGATGACTCTGGAACATGAACAAGTGTTTGCTCTTATATCTCAGCCATTAGTGTTGAATTAAAGACTACAAGGTTTGGATCACATAGCAGACTTCAGTGCCTTATGCTGCTGATGCTGGCCAAGAACAGGAGCATCTGAATATTTATATGTTTATTCCTGTGGAATACTAAGAAATCTTTGGACAGTTGACAAATATGTGCCTATACCACTAAACCTAAGGGAACATCCAAGGCACTTACAAGTAGCTTTTCATGGATGAGAGAACTGTTGATTCTAAAAAGATGTCAGATGAACTGTTTAAAAATAACTATCCTGGAACTCACTTTTTATGAAAATAATCCTCTCAACTAAAGTTTATGGCAAAATATAAGATTTTTCTGTGGAGCGGTGAGAACAGTGAGATAATGCATAAACGTTTCTGTGTATTTCCCACAAGTGTAGATTATAGCAGGGTCTTTACATGTATTATCTCATTTTGATCTTGTAATATGCATAATGATGCATCTAGTACTAACTTCATCTGGAAACTTCACTCCAGTCTGTCCACTCATGTGTTTGCATATGGTTGCTCAATATTCATAGTTTTATTCTGCCTTAAAAATGAACTTTAAAAATATCTATTATTGCCCATTTCTACCACTAATTGTTTATTTTAAATCAGTTTATCATCATTTTTCCCCTATGCTATTAAAGTAAGCAATTAATTATTTTCTCTGCTTCCAAGTTTGTCCCCTCCCCAACATATTTTCCATATTTAAACTTCAGTGGTTTCTTATTAAACCTAGAAACAGGGCGCCTGGGTGGCTCAGTGGGTTAAAGCCTCTGCCTTCGGCTCAGGTCATGATCTCAGGGTCCTGGGATCGAGGCCCACATCGGACTCTCTGCTCCGCAGGGAGCCTGCTTCCTCCTCTCTCTGCCTGCCTCTCTGCCTACTTGTAATCTCTCTCTCTCTGTGTGTCAAATAAATAAATAAAATCTTTAAAAAAAAAAACAAAAAAAAAAAACCTAGAAACAGAATGGCATCTTAACTCCTTACCATGTTCTACAAAACTCCACAAGATACCTCCGGTTGTCAGATTAAGAAAAAAAAAATGTAATATGTATATTTATATATAATGCTATAAAATTGTATATTTTATACATTTATGAGTTCTAAATATATAAATATGTAAATGTAAATATATATAACATATATATATAAAGTCCACTTGTATATATACATATATACATATAGGGGATATATACACACACACACATATATATCATTGATTTTCATTAATTGCAGTCCATATGTTCTATAAAATTGCCAACAATATTGAATTAGCAAATATGGAACTATTGCTCCTAGGGGAAAAAGAGGGTTAGGTCTCTGAGAGCCTCTGGTTGGAACATTTTCATTGAACAATCAATACATAACCTTGTGTTATGTGTATTTCTCTTGAAAGACACGTTTTTATATATAAATTATATTGTATGTAGATTGTGAGGGTAAATATCAGTTACATATAACATGTATGTATATACTCTAGATTTATTATATAATATAGTATATTAGACTATACTTCATACTATAAATTTTATATATATAGGCCATAAATATAAATACTAATGATTCAATTATATATATTATATATATTTTGGCTATGATTCAAATATTGATGAATATACTAATTCATCAGATATTGATGAATATAACTAATATATAATTCATAATTATATATGAATATATCTAATATATAATTCATAAATGTATAAAATTCAAAAACCTATAACTTTATATATAAATACGGTTATTATATTAAATATAATAATTGATTAATATTTGAACTCCTAGCCAATAGCATTATAACTCATGCCTGAAAGAAGCTTATCTAGCACACATATTTTTCTCCTCAGATACATTACAGCCTTCTTGCACTTAGCAACACTTGACAACACTTTAGCTTGGGGACTGTGTTAAATAGTAAAATCACCAACAAAAGCACTAAAATGGAAAAATGCAAAAAAAAAAAAAACCCAAAAAGTGACACTAGTTAGACTATCAGAAGAGCACATATACAGTATGGGAGTTCATACCAGAATACTGCCTTGTTTGCTTTCAGCTGGGAAAGTGTCTGTTGGGTGAGTTAAACTTTTTGATGCTCTGCACTTGTCCCTGAATGACTGTGCCACCACCATGGGTATTGATTTGGGGTATTACAATTAAATGTTAGCAAGCAGGTGAATTCACAAATACAGAATCCATAAATATTGAGTTTCAATTGTACATATAAAAATGCCATCTTAAAGGAATGCCCAGTTAAATTTGAATTTCAGATAAATATCAATTATGGGTTTTTAAAAACGATTTTATTTATTTATTTGAGAGAGAGAGAGAGAGAGAGAGTGAGCAGTGAGAGGTGCAGAGGAAGAGGGAGAAGCAGGCTCCCTACTGAGCAAGGAGCCTGACACAAGACTCTATCATAACCTGAGCTGAAGGCAGAGGCTTGACCGACTGAGTCAACCAGGCGCCGCTCTGTGAAGTTTTTAGGATAAATCTATCTCAAGAAATATTTGGGACATACTTTATCTGAAATTCAGTGGATTTTTCTATATCTTATTAGGGAATGCATTCTCATAGCTTTTTACCTCTCCAACCTTATTATGCTTCACTCTTTGTATTGATTGATTATTTCAAGCTCATTTTCTTCTTTTTTTTTTTAAGATTTTTTATTTATTCATTTGAGACAGAAAAAGAAAGAGAGAAAAAGAATGAGCACAAGCAAGGGGGAGGATCAGAGGCAGAGGGAGAATCAGACTCTCCGCAAACAAGGTACCCGATGATGTAGGCTGGTTCCCAGGACCCTGAGATCATGACCTGAACCAAGGGCAGACACTTAACCAACTGAGCCACCCAGGTGCACCAAAGGTCATTTTATTTACACTTCTCTGAAATGTCAAGATTCTCCCTTCTTGGATCCTCTCACTGACCCCTGACCTCATTCTCAGGCTCTCCTCATTAACTGATTTTTTTGTCTTTTCCAAATCTTTCCTGATTCCCATGTGTTCCTCTGTCCTATTCAATTTAATTTCCCTATGCCATTATTACAGTTTATAATTGTTTTATTTATGTGTATTTTATTTTTGACCTGCCTCCCTAAAAGGCTGCTTCCTTTGAGAACCACAGCTATTTCCATCTCGCTACATAAGCCTTGTATATCATCTAATATATTAAGCATTTTTAGAAGTGTATATTGAACAACGAATGGTGTAAATATTAAATGGAAAAGGTATGAGGATTTATAGACCAGAATCCATAGATACATATCTGAACCTTGTCTACTCATTTTCAAAATATTTCCCCAGCACCTTGAGCATCGGCAACTGTGCTAGTTTCTAGAAATGAAGTGAGGGCGCCTGGGTGGCTCAGTGGGTTAAAGCCTCTGCTTTCGGCTCAGGTCATGATCCCAGGGTCCTGGGATCGAGGCCCGCATCGGGCTCTCTGCTCAGCAGGGAGCCTGCTTCCTCCTCTCCCTGTCTCTCTGCCTGCCTCTCTGCCTACTTGTAATCTCTCTCTCTGTGTCAAATAAATAAATAACATCTTTAAAAAAAAAAAAAAAAGAAATGAAGTGAAAAAATAAGGGCAAGGTCCATGTTCTCATGAGCTTATACTTTGCTGGGGCAGAGAGAAGGGAGACAAATGAATAATTCACTTATAGCTTACAACATTGCTATGAAGTAAACAAGCACAGGAATTAGATGGACAATACCTGGGGAAGTCATCATGCATAGAATAACAAAGATTTCAAATCTTTTGTTAGGGCACAAAGAGAATCCTTAAAAGATTTCTCCTTAGTAAACATTTGTACATGCGTCCTAACTTTCTAAAGCATTTCTAAGGAGTTTCTCTGCTTGGCTTAATAAGATAATGTGTGGTGAGACAAGACAATGAATAAAAACACTGACATTTTGACACCCCCTCCCCAACCACACTGCCACTGTTTCACAGTGTGCTGAATAAATTACACACACATGTGCACACACATATATACATATGTACTCAGTTAATTTTCACTAGTTTGTATGCAGAGATCTAGCAGTGTAAATGGCAATCAGTGACATAAGAAAGCAGTTAAATTCAAAATAATAAGTTCCTTAATAGTGTCACTTTTTCTAAGGATTTTTAGGGCCAGGTTTTAATTTATTTCATGGAACACAAACTTATTGAGCACCAGCACTTATTTCAAGTCAGACATTGTTACAGGCATTGAGAGTACAACAACAAACAAAAGCAGACAAATCTTAAATTTGACTTCAGGGAAGTGAAAGGTTCTAAACAAACTCCAATCTTAGGTGTCTGATTTACAGCAGCAAGAACATGATGTATTGACATGATAGCACTCTTTATTCTCAATGTATTTTTGTAGCTTTAACTAATTAATCCTCATGATACTAAGCAGTGGATAAAGCTTATGTATTAAACATTGCATGTTCTTTTTTAAAGAAATGACAATCCGTGTAAGCGATGTGTCTGTTGCCAGAAATCCACATAAGTATTTTGATTTTAAACTCCCTAAAGCTAAGAGAACTGCTGTCTACCGCTGGAAGTTGACTTTTTCTCTGTTGCTTGGGACTTAGGTATTTTGACAGTAGAGTTTCAGAAAGTGTTCCATTATTTTTAAACCAGGAGGTGTTCATTCTCAAAGTTTATTTTGGTTATTTCTACCAGGCTAGGCAGGGAAACCTGGATGAGTGCTTGTGAATAAATGGTTATGTCCCTTTAGCACGTTACTGAAAGCTCTGCATCTGTCCATGCTCTCGTTCACCAGTTATTCTGATCGCTCTCCTACCTATCCAAGAGCAAAGTTAAGAGGATCACATTAAATAATGACACCATTCTCCCTGGAAACCATGAACTGATTTCCCACTGAACCTAAATAAAATGTACACTCCTTACCATATCCAACACTTCTTTCTTCTGGCCAAATTCTCCTCCTGACAACCTACACCCTCTTGCTTTCCATTCTTGTCACAAGAGACAATTTCTGGTTTTTCAGACATGCCAGACCCTCTCCTTGTCACACATTCTCTCTGCCCGGAATGTTTTTTCACCCACTTTTCATATACTTGACTCAGCATTTTCCAGGTCTTTGCTTAAATTTTAGAGAAAATTACCCTTATTTTTTGCCCCTTCAAAAAAAACCTGCTCCTATTCATTGTCTAAGAGCACCCTGGTCACGTTTAAATGACATTTATTTTAAATATTTTGTTACTTTTTGGAAGTTTCTTTACTTTTTTTTTTTTCCTCTCAGGCTAGCTAGTCTCTATGCCCAATAAGGGAAGGACCATTTGTGTTTTATTCACCACTGTATACTCAGTGCTAGCTCAGAATGGATCCAAGATAGGTCGCAATCATTTCTTAAGTATTAACAGAATGAGTAAATAAATATCAGTCCGGGTGCTTAGAATCTGTAACTACTAGCTTAATTAAAGAAAAGAGCAGTAGTAACAGGTTGAGAAAAACTGCCTTCTCTTGGTGTTTGCCATCATTTGTCTCTCTTCGGCTTAAGCCAAGTTTTTCTACATCTCTGGATAGCATCCCTCACTTATAAAATACAAATAATGGAAATGTAATCCATGTGAACATATATTGTATAATAAAGTCAGCAAGTCACATACAAATATAAGGTGTCATGAGTTATAATGACCAAATACATTTTTTAAAAGTGGGTAATAACCTAGATCCTTATTTTTTTTAGATCCTCACATTTTGTAATAGACTTCCAGTCCTTCACCAAGAGCATACACAAGATAGAATCAATGAAAATAAATATAGTCTTTGTGATTTGTTTTGATTTTCTTCTTTGCATTTCAGCTTGGTGATGCCCTTCTTGCCACTCCTCCTAATTATCACATTTCTCCAATAGTTTAAATAACATGAAATTGCAACATAAACTGGGTATACTTGGTTAACGAGAAAACTTATGGAAAGAGTAAAAATAAAATTAATGAAAACAGGGGTTTTTTCCCCCCTCATTTCTTTTGACACTTCTGAAGACTACTGTTAGTTATTAGAGTGATATAATTAATCCTGGGGCAAGGAAATTTTATTCATTATTCAGTCATAATGCCTGACCAATGGAATAATTAATGCATAATAGTAATTACTAATATTTTCATTGCAGTGTTTTCTTTTATCTGAAATTGAAAGATCTTTAGGAAAAAAGAGATAAAATACCTGTCTTCTCAAATTGCAGTATTCTTTATCTCAGCCAGGGATTTAGTGAGGGTGAAATCTTATGGAAACCTATAAAAAATTAGAGGAATGTGGCTCTTTCAAGAAAATTAATTTACCTCTCCTGTTTCTCCCCACTACCTTACTAGAAGTATAATTGACTTGATGCACAGGTCATCCCAACCTCTTTAAACCTGTTAGCCCATAATGTGCAGAACACAGATCTAAATGTCTTCTTTTAAGCTCCCTTATGCCACGTACTTGGATGCTACGGAGTCTTGCCTGTGGTGGGATGTGCTTCTTGAGGAGGCTTGGAGGCCATCTGTTTATTCTGGCATGAATTTCATTTACAAAGTTTGAAGACTTGGTAGCAATTTGTTTTTAGTTTGTTTTTCAGTAATTAAAAATAATAATGAGCTTCATTTTCTGTTCGTCTCACATATATTCCATTATTTCCATTTGTAAAACAGAAGCTCTCTGGGGTACTCGTGTCTCAAACACTCTTGATACAGGTTGAGTCTTCATCATTTTGGGCTGCTCTAACAAAAATACCATAATCTGGGTGGCTTAAACAACACACATTATTTGTAACATTTCTGAAACCTGGGAAGTCCATAATGAAGGTTCTGACAGATCCATTTTCTGTCAAAGACACTCTTCCTGTTTTGTAGACAGCAGTTTTTACTTGATATCTTTGCATGACAAAGAGCAGAGATTGAAAGCAAGCTCTTTTTTGTCTCTTCTTATGAGGACACTAATCCCATTCGCAAGAGCTCTACTCTCATGACTTAATTAGCTCCCAAAGGCCCTACTTCCTAATACCATCATGTTGGGGGTTAGGATTAACTAGAGAGGAAAACAGGGATAACTTGTTGGGAAAAGATGATCAGGCTGTCTCATATAATTGTAGGATTTGCGTATTTCTCTGTAGTAAATACAGCACTGCTGATTTAAAGTTATCAAAAGTTAAATTCCTTAATATTTCACATTGGTGCTTTTTAGATGATTAAGGTGGGCTCCAGCAATTGCCTGTTTTATAAAGCTTCCAGAAACAGGCAAGAAAGTGACTTTTCCCAAATCTCCGATTGTAAGACAGAGTTAACCCCCAATACTTTATGCTCTGGATTTGAGTCCATCTTCCCTTGTTAGAGAATTTATTCTTACATGTATGTATCCTCTTTTTCTTCTGCCTGCATTGGTTCTTCTCTCTCTGCTGACTCATTCTCAACAAGTAATAAACATTTTCTTACCGTCGTTCATTCTTAAATAATAAAAAGCCTTCCTTTAGCCCCACATTTTGCCATGACCCAAATTTTCTACTTCCTTTCCTAGCTTAACTTTGTAAAAGAATTGTATTTTTTTAATGTATTTTATTGCTATATCTACGTCTCACATTCCAGAGATGAAATATTACTCATCAGTATCCTCCAGACTGCCAAAATGAGTAGTCTCACCTTTAATCTTGTCCTATTTAAACTTTTAGCAGCTTTCAACATGGCTAGCTACACTATCTTCTGAAAATCTCTTCTTCCCATCATTTAATGGATGCTAAACTTAATGATGGCTTTCTTCCTATCTCTATGGTCTATTTTTTTCTTGACCTCAACATTCCAAATATTGGAGGGTTTCGATTATCCTTGAGTATCTCTCTCTCTCTCTCTTTTTTTCCTTATCTACATGTTCACTATTGGGTCTCTAATTCAATATAGTTGAAATACAGCTAAATTCTAATTTTTGCCCTCAATTCTTGACCTCTCCTCAAAACTCTAGAGTTGTATACCCAACCTGGTACTTCCATTTGGATGTCTGATAGGCATTTCAAACTTAAAATGACCTGAACAAAATTTTTTGTCTATTTCAGATGTTGGCAAACTACAATTATAATTATAATCTGAACCTCAAATAATTCTAAGTAAAAATTTTTGGAACATGAACACCCCATTTGTTTACATTTTGTCTATAGGTGATTTCATACTGCAATGTAGAGTTAATAGTTGCAACCAAGACTGTATGATCTGCAAATACTAAGATATTTACTTTTTAGTAAGTTTGTCAATAGCTGGTCTATACACCCGACCTGTTCTTCTCTAAGTAAGTATCTGATTGGCGAATACCACCTTCTGTTTCATTTCTCAAGCTAAATTCTCATAATTATACTTAATTTCTTTTTTTCCCCCTTACCTACTACGTTCAATACATCAGCAGTTCCTATGGACTTTACATTTAAAATAAATCCCAAATATTTCTATTTTTAAAATCCCAGTGCAATCACTATCATACGTTGCCTGAAGCACCAAAACAACTTCCTCATGGTTTCCTTGCTACTTTGTTGATCTTTGTAATCCCCCCCCCGCTTTTTTTTACCCCCTTTGTAATCCTAATAGTCATCTTAAATTATAGAAAAGTCTTTTTAAATCACATATCGGATAGTCCCTTCTCTCCTTAAAAACTTTTGGAGGTGATGCAGTTCACTTGGACGTAATCTCTACTCCCTACCTTATATAACTTTTAAATCAGATTCTTCCTCCTCTGCAGACAGCTCTCTTCTCCTTCCTTGCCCAGTGCATTCCAGCCTCACTGAGCTGTTGCTACAACATGCTGTTTCTACCTCCAGGCCTTTGCACTAGCTTCTTCCTCTGTCTGGGATTCTCTGCTCCCATGAGTGCCTCCCACTGTTAGCTCCTCTTCTCATCAACCAACTTTCATTTTAAATGTGACATCCTTCAAGAGGCTCATTCAACCTAAATCAGCCACCAATGCCCATGTTTTCATATCACCAATTACCTATTTTAAAATTTTCTGCAAAGCACTGTTTACTAAAGGGAATTCTTCTTATTTATATGTTTATTTATTTACTACTTCATTGTCTGTCTCTCCAAAATAGAACATAGTTTCCTCAAGAATAGGAATCTTTTATGTCTTGTTCAATTAACATCCCTATTATTTAGAACAGTGCTTAATAGTGCTGCTTGAATGGATAAATACTTAACTTCAGTATTCCGAAGTGGTTTTACAAGGCCATCTTGCAGGATGTAGGTCAGGTTGGTTTCCTTAGACTAAATATGAAGGCAGAAGGCAGAGAAATGCATTGTATTGATTTAAGTGACATATTTATCCCTATTAAAGAATTTGTTTTTACTATGTAACTTCTTAAATATTTATAAGAATAAAATTGGTTATAAATTCCTCTATTTACTACTCATGTAAAACAAATAGTATTTTAATGTAATTAAGACATTTGCTTGTTGGAATATTTTTGCTCATTTCTATCCAACTTTTTGAGGGCAGGGTTCATGTATAAATTTGCTTACTAATGTATCATCTGTGCTTATACATTGCATGGAACACAGATGGAGCATGGAAAATATCTGTTGTAAATTAGTTTTGGAAAGTAAATAAAGAAGTATATGCTATTATTATTCTCTTATTAAGACATGAGGAAAGGAGGAACAGAGTGATTATCTAGCCATAGCTAATGAGTAGCAAGAGCTGGGATTTGCAGTCAGTCTGATTGTATCTAGAGTTGGAGTTCCATTGCCTCCAGTTAATCAGTGAGTGGATGATCCTACGTCATTAACAGCATCCGGGGTTTCATAATCACAAGTTCTATCCCATTAGAATAGAACGGATTTGACTTATTAAGTTTACATTTTTTTTTCTTTTTAAGAAAGCATGCTTGCCTGCATGCATGAGCAGGAGGGAGCAGAGGGGCAGAGGGAAAGAGAGGGAGAGAACAGACCTTAAGCAGGCTTCATGCCTTCCACACCCACCACAGAGCCTGACACGGAACTCGAATCTTGATCTCACAATCCTGAGATCATGATCTGAGCCAAAATCAAGAGTCAGAGGCCTAACCCACTGAGCCACCCAGGTGCCCTTTAAGGTTGTATTTTTAGCGAGAGAATCCACTCCTACTACCTGATATAGTGGTTTTAGACAGTTTTGTGTTTTTTTTTAATATAAGTTACTTACAAAACATTGAAGGTAAAAAACTTTGGCAATACTCTTGACCTACCCCTTCATTTTCAACTGTGGAATCCAGAACTCTGAGGAGATTGAAGTCACATGACTATGTAGTGACAAAATTAGGAGAAGAAACTAGAATCCCTTTGTTCTCCAAATTCTGTTCACATTTAACACCAGGGGAAATATATTTTTTTCCCCCTTCCTGTGGCAGAAAAGAAAAGCAGACACAACCTAAACATTTTTGTGGTGGTTGTTCTCCTTTTCTTTACATTTAGAATTATTGCCAGAATATGGCAATCTGCTTGTTGGTTCTTGAAAACATAATCCTTCCGTATCTTTCAGATGATCCAGATGTTTTTCATTTATGCATGCATACATACACTCACCTTTTCATTTATTTATTTATTTGTTTGTTTACTTATTTATTTATTTATCAAACATTACTTGTGGAGTATGTGCAAAACACTATACTAGGTAAGTGGGAAAGAAAGAATAATTCATTGTGATTTTATTCATATTGAGTCTATCTTCTCTTATTTTTGATTTTGTAACTTGTCTAAAGTCCTTTCAAAGGCAGATAGGTTATATTTCCTAAATGAAATAAATATAAAACACGCACGAAAAATTATAGCATCAATGTGAAAAGTTGCTGTTGACTATTATTATCTTAAAAATTGCTTTATTTAGGGCGCCTAGGTGGCTCAGTGGGTTAAAGCCTCTGCCTTCGGCTCAGGTCATGATCTCAGGGTCCTGGGATTGAGGCCTGCATCAGGCTCCCTGCTCAGGAGGGAGCCTGCTTCCTCCTCTCTCTCTCTCTGCTTGCCACTCTGCCTACTTGTGATCTCTCTCTCTCTCTCTCTCTCTCTCTCTCTGTCAACTAAATAAATAAAATCTTTTAAAAAATTGCTTTGTTTCTACTTCTCTCAATATTATTAGCCAACATCATTGAGTATCTAATACATAACAAGCATTCTATTAAATGCTCCATGTATATTACTTAATTTAATCATCTCAGGAGTTCCACAAACAAATGTTCTATTATCTGTATTAATTTTTTTAAAGATTTTATTTATTTATTTGACAGAGAGAGAGAAAGAGAGAGAGAGATTACAAGTAGGCAGAGAGGCAGGCAGAGAGAGAGGAGGAAGCAGGCTCTCTGCCGAGCAGAGAGCCGGATGTGGGACTCGATTCCAGGACCCTGAGATCATGACCTGAGCCGAAGGCAGAGGCTTTAACCCACTGAGCCACCCAGGCGCCCTCTATTATCTATATTTAGAGCTTTAGATCACTTTCATAGTAAATGGTAAAGCCAGGATTTAAACCAAACGAATTTTCTCTGAAGAGTTTATGCTTAATTGCATCATCAAACTGTCTGTAAATTGTTAGCTTATATAGAATGTATCTCAAAACTTTGGCAAAGGATGTTTAGGAGTCTGTGAGTTTTTTTACACTAAAACTATGAAAATGCATTTCTTTTTATTTTCTTCTAACAAATATTACCTTCATCTCCCCTTTGTAGTATTTCCCACAAAATTCTGTCCAATTAGTGATATAGACATGATTTTATTTAATCTACTAATAAGCCATGATATCACATTTGGAAACCCTAGAGGACACTTAAACAATGTAAAACTCTTGTTTTTCTCCTTAAATGTAGTCCTGTTTTAGAAAATGGTGTTGCAAGGTTGTGCTTATTCCAGTTCTGTATCACTTTTCAGAGTCCTATAATGTAAGGGCTTTAACAGCTCGAGAAATGTTATGAGTAAAAATGGCTGTTCTCCTCAGCTTGGCAGAAGATTGGAGAAGACATAAATAGTTGTCTACTCCCCTGATTTATTCTGAACTCTGGCACAACTGAGGCCCAAATATATTAGAAAGTGGTTGGCTGCAGTTGTATTATTAAATTCTTTGTAGGATGAAAGAATTTGATTGCTCATTGGTTATTCTTGGGTTTGAGTTTCATTTCAGTGGCACACAAAAAAGTATATGTGTATACATACGTGTGTGTGTGTGTGTGTGTGTGTGTATACACATAATTTCAATCTCATGAGTAAGGCTTGGAACAAACAACTCCCATTATGCCTAACAGACATAGTCTGTGAAGTAAATTGGATCTACACTGTTCATAAAGTATTGGTGAACTGACCTACATTTTTATGCCAAAAAATAAAAACTTCATTGTATTATCAGGATACATACACTGTCAGTTATCTATGCAATTGTCAGTGTTAAGTAGTTATACCTTGAAAGATGAGTGAGTCTATAAATATAGATGTGACTGCATTTGGACTTTCTATTTATTTATTTATTTTATTTCACACACAGAGAGCAAGGTCACAAGTAGGCAGAGAGGCAGGAATAGAGAGAAGAGGAAGCAGGCTTTCTGCCAAGCAGGGAGCCCAATGCGGGGCTCGATCTCAGGACCCTGAGATCATGACCTGAGCCAAAGGCAGAAGCTTTAATCCACTGAGCCACCCAGGCACCCTGCATTTGGACTTTCTAAAAGAATTGTGGGCAATGCATGCTCAGCAATCACCTGCTCCTTCGGAAATACACTTTGGAGTTGATGGTCCAAGTTGCAGATTTTTTCTTTTTTTTTTTTTTTCAAGATTTTATTTATTTATTTCACAGAGGGAGAGAGATCACAAGGAGGCAGAGAGGCAGGCAGAGAGAGAGGGGGAAGCAGGCTCCCCGCTGAGCGGAGAGCCCGATGCAGGCCTCGATCCCAGGACCCTGAGATCACGACCTGAGCTGAAGGCAGAGGCTTTAACCCACTGAGCCACCCAGGCGCCCTGCAGATTTTTTTCTAAAGCAACATAGAAGTCACAAGGATTTGGGTCAGGATAAGGACCTTTTACTGTACTGCCACCAACTGCTTTCTAAATACTTAATATTCTTAAATGCAGTATTCATACAATATGTAAGAAAAAATGTGGTGCTATTTTATTTACATTGTGTATTTAACATGAACTCAAAAATGAAACACATCTAAACTCCATAACCTCCTCACTTACTGGTTAAAGAGTCAGAATTGAGGAGACTCGTGGGATTCTTGACCTCATATTCATTTTTGTGTTTCATAACTTCTGGCTTTCTGTTGCTTATTTGCATAGACAATAGTGTCTAGTAATCAATCAACATGTTGTGCATTCTATAATGACCATGTAATTAGCATCCCCTCTGCATTATTTCTGACCCCTTACAGAGAGCATAGAGATGTTGGTCACTTTGAGCATGAGACATATGACTTTGGGAGTTATAGGACAAATTGAAAAATTATAATTTATACTGGTGCCTAGATTTATTGTTTCTGTTTTAGGGAAGAAAAACTTAGTTTCCTATTAGTCTTTGAAGTATTCACTTATTTTTCAAAGCTCTTTGAAATTAGAAAGATATTTAGTTATTTACTAACTCTTACCTGATTTTTTTCCTAGAAATAAAGTAGTATGGAATTGAAATCCATTAAATAATAGTTAATTTATTCTTTTATCTGAATGTAAGATTAAATGTCACTTTTAGTTTTTATCTATGTTTATCCTGTTTTAGAGCAGTGTTTTCTGAAATACCTCAGTTACCTTCAGATAAGCTACTTTCTAAGGGTTATGCATTAAGTCCCTTAAAATCAGGGATATCATGTGGTAGCTGCCTTAAGGGCATCTCTGAAGCACCTAATATTTTTGTGAAGATTGATTTAGATGAAGCATGATTACTCATACGAAATACTGATTTTGACTGATATTGACTAATTATTCCTTGCTTTAGGACACAGACGTTTACCGTGACATACCCTTGTTCCCTTCGTCACTAGAGGTATTGCCATAGACAGTAAAATAAGTGAAATCAGAATTTGTTTCCACTGCCAAGTTCCATCATCTATCATCTAAAGTGCACTTGTTTTTTGTCATATTTTGCTAAGAAATTATTAGTGCTGGTTTGACTGAATTAAAATATGTCATTTGTATCTGCAATAGCAAAATGAAATCCTGGAGGAATGATGAGTTGCTGGAAAGATAATTGGAATGAGTAGACTATCTTAATTTATCATATTAAGAAGTTTATTTCTATGCTTTCAATCTGTATTCATATATACTGGCTCAAAACGTAATGACATATGCACCCCTAGTATTAGGTTTCTTTCAAGAGAATGTTTTCTTATAACTCTTGTTTTATGACTAAAGGAAGAACAAAAAAATATATATTTACAGTAGCTGAAAGTAAGCAAAAGGTCAGTTGAAGAACATCCTCCATGCTTATGTGATTAATTCTAAATGATATGTGTATATTAAGTGGGGACCATATAGTGCACTTAGAATTCTAAAGATTTCCCCCAAGATTTATTTTCTGTTTATTCAATTGAACACTAATCTAGCTCTGCTGTATAGAGACTTTGCAAATGCAGGTAAGATTACTGATCAACTCACCTCAATTTAGGGAGGTTATTTTAGATTATCTGGGTGGGTCCACTATAACCACAGGGGTCCCAAAAAGCAAAGACCAAGGCAGATTATTCAGACAGAAGACATGGGGTAGAGACACGAGGCAGAGAGAAAAGAATCAGAGTGATTTGAAGATTCACTATTGTTGCCTTTTTTTTAAGTTTTTATTTATTTATTAGAGTAAGGGAGAGAGCACAAGCAGGGGGAGGGGCAGAAGGAAGAGAGAGAAGCAGGATTCCCTGCTGAGCAGGGAGCCAGATGTGAGCTCAGTCATGGAACTCCAGGATCATGATGGGAGCCAAAGTCAGGCACTTAACAGACTGAGCCTCCCTGACATCCCATCACCACTTTTGGCTTTGAAGGCAGTAGGAAGTAGCCTGGAAATGGGCTTTCAGAAGGTGAGAATGACCCATGTCAGACAGACAGCAATGAAGTGGAAACCTCATTCCTGTGACTGTGTGGCACTAATGGAATCAGCCCATCCACACTTTACCTGGACTTAGGCCCCTACAGAACTGTGAGATCATATATTTCTATTATTCTAAGCCACCAAGTTTGTGGTAATTTGTTTTGATAACAGTAGGAAGGGCGCCTGGGTGGATCAGTTTGTTAAGCAGCTGCCTTCCGCTCAAGTCATGATCCCAGGGGATCCTGGGTTTGAGCCCCACATCGGGCTCCCTGCTCAGCAAGGAAGCCTGCTTCCCCCTCTCCTACTCCCCCTACTTGTGTTCCCTCTCTCTGTGTGTCTCTCTCTGTCAAATAAATAAATAAAATCTTAAAAAAACAACAACAGTGGGAAAATAATACACTATATTTACCTGCAACTGAGACTCTTTTTTTTTGTTTAAAGATTTTTGTTTATTTGGTAGAGAGAGATCACAAGTAGGCAGAGAGGCAGGAGGAGAGAGGAGGAAGCAGGCTCCCTGCTGAGCAGAGGGCCAGATGTGGCACTCGATCCCAGGACCCTGAGATCATGACCTGAGCCGAAGGCAGAGGCTTAACCCACGGAGCCACCCAAGCGCCCTTGCAACTGAGATTCTTAGGTGGGCAAACCTCATATGTGTTTCTGGAGAAGTTGCACCTCTTTGCCTTTTTAACACAGTTCTACCTCTTTAGTGATGTGTGAGGCAGTAAACTGACTTATGGAAAAGAACCAAAAAAATGCCAAGTAGACTCTGAATGGCCACCTTTATTTATTGTCAAGACCAAGTCTTTTCAGTATTTTAGCAAGTATACTGGAGCCACAGTGACCTTTTCAGAATCCACATGCCATCCAAGGTGCCATATTTCCCACTGTCCCTCTTCCTTAAACCCTTCCGGTGACTTCCTTTTGCTCTTAGGAAAATAGGACACTTTAAAAAAAAAAAAAAAGTTCCTGCCTGATTTGGCGTTTACTTGCCTCTCTGGGTTCATACTCATTTCTCTATGATTTTTCCACATGCATGTTTTCTTTGTATCTGCATCTCTTTACCTTCTTGATGTAAAAGCATTATAAATAGTTAATAGGATGGGCTCTAGAGTTATATTCTCCTACATTTAAGTCCTGGGTTTGAATTGCTACTTCTAAATCTATGACCTCAGGTGAAATACTTCTCTCTGCCTCTATTTTCTCATGATATAATGGGGAAAATTATAGTACCAACCTTATTAGCCTACTTGGGCTGCCATAATAAAATACCAGGCTGAGTGACTACAACAGAGATTTCTTTCTCACAATTCAAGATCAAGATATCTACTGATTTGGTTCCTAGTGAGACCTCTCTTTCAGGCTTACTGACAGCCACCTTCTTGCTGTGTTCTCACAGTCTTGGTGGGTATGTGTGATGAGAGATCACCTACTTAATTTTTTTTTCCTTGTAGGGCACCAATCTTATGGCATTACCACCCTACCTTTATTACCTCATTTAACTTTGCCTCCTAAAAGCCCTATCTCCAAATGCCGTTATATTGGACGTTTGGGCTTCAATATGTGAATTTGAAAGGGACACAACTTAGTCCCTAACACCTGCTTTAGAAGGTTCTCATTCACAGAATTTACTTATTTTTGTCACTTCCATTTTCTGCATGCTGCATGTTTTGTCACTGACTCATGTAATGAGTATTTGTACCTTTAAATAAGCATCTATGAAGAGTTCTGATTCCAGACATAAGCAGTCTTTAGATATCTAGATATTTTTCTTTTCATTGGCCAAGTAACTGTACACCTACAGCTATAAATATAAACTAGTCATAGCTATTTTTTAAATTTAACAAACATCTATTAGGTGCTTACTGAATTTCAGAAACCAAGGATATATATACATATATAAGCAAAATATATTTGCTTTTCCATTCTATTACTAATATGTTTGATTAGATTCAGCAGTAAACATAGTAAATTTGGCCAAATGTCCATGTATTGATAAACTAGTCATTGGAATTATTTTAACCAGTAGAGTTAGGTGGACTTACCTGGAATTTAAGCAAACCTTTATACTAGAAGAGTGTTTTGTATCATTTTAACAGTGAGTTTTGAAGGTTTATTATAATCTAAGCATATTAAAGTGTTGTAAGAAAAATGCATAAAAAGCACCATGGACAGTGTATAGCATATAATGAGTGTTTTTTGGTTTTGTTGTTCTGTTTTTAGTTTTTTTTTTTTTTAATGATTGTTTGACTCCTACGAAGTGCTGATCATTTTCCTAGGACACAAGACATATCAGAAACATGACAAGATTCAGTTCTAATAGAAGAAAGGGATTTTGAACAAATAAGAAACACATAGTTTAATATCAACCAGGACAGCTGCCATTAAGAATGGAAAGTAAGAAAACAGGAAGTGGTAGAAACAAGTAGGGTTGCTGAGCTACTTTTGACAGGGGGTAGCTGGAGATACAGGAAAGGGGACAATCAGTTTATCTCCTAGGGCATAGAGGTTGAAAAAGAGCTTGTCCAAAGCCAGGGTCTTCAGGGTCTTTTTATCCAAAAAACATCTTTCTCTCTGTAATCATTGTAGGTTTTCTTTCTTAATTGAAGATATGTCAGAAAACTGGACTTAATAATTTGGTTCAGCATTAGGTATACCAAAGTGATGAATTAGTATTATAAATATTTATGTTATTTTGTTCTTATTTCCACCAAAAAGGACGATTAAAAAAATTCTCCCTGGTTGTGGTGATATCACACATAAAACAGAATCTCAGCATGTACTTCTTTACTTCTATTTTCTTTTGCATTAATTGCCTATTTACTGTAAAACTCTAGTTAATTTTCACTGTACAAAATTTTGCAAGTGTTGTTTTATGTGTTTAATTACATCAATTAATTATTTGCATGATTTTACAGCCCATAGGCTACCAAAGAAATGATCATTTTAAAAGCTTCATGTTGCTGACTACTTCTGAGGCAAAATTGGAAAAGATTCAACTTGGAGAATGATTGATTTCTTAGTGATGTCCTTCTGTCATAAACCCAAGATATTTGAGAAAGACATGCTATAATTTTTCCACAGCATAGTGAACTGCCCGATACCAACATTTTAAAAACTTGAAGGTATTAGAAGGAGAATTGTGTACCAACAGTAAAATTTCACAAATATCCTACAATTTCTATTTTAAGTAAAATAACTTTTGAATGGCTTAACGGTCAGTGGGAATTCAGAGCTATTTTATTCAGTGCTTCAGACACCTGGAGAAAGCATCATTTAAATTGTCGGCACACTACATTTATGAAAAAAGTTCTTCAAGAAATGTTAACTGTAGTGAGCATTCTAATGATGGCTATGCAAATATTAAACAGCCTCTACAATTATGTTTCTGTTTTCTTTTCAATATTGAATGTTTACATTCTTAAAGCATCCCTGATCGATAGCTTTTATTGACTTTGTTTTTTCCTTTCTCAGCTGTTCTTTTACTTGTTTTGCTTTATGCATTTCCTCACATGGTGTTTTATTTATTGATTTAATTGATTGATTGATTGATTTCATTGTTGACGTGGGGGGAAAGGTTGCCCTCTTTTTATTAACAGCTTGAATTATCAGCAGGCACTGAGGCTTAGCGCCAAGCAAGGAACACACAGACAAGCTTATTTTTTCCAGTACCACTTTCAACCTTGAATACAGACCTCTGGGTAATGTCACACTGGATTCTTTTTTTTTTTTTTTAAAGATTTTATTTATTCATTTGACACACAGAGAGAGATTACAAGTAGGCAGAGAGGCAGGCAGAGAGAGAGGAGAGAGGAGGAAGCAGGCTCCCTGCCGAGCAGAGAGCCCGATGTGGGCCTCGATCCCAGGACCCTGGGATCATGACCTGAGCCGAAGGCAGCGGCTTTAACCCACTGAGCCACCCAGGTGCCCGTCACACTGGATTCTTGCCANCCTGGGATCATGACCTGAGCTGAAAGCAGCGGCTTTAACCCACTGAGCCACCCAGGCGCCCGTCACACTGGATTCTTGCCGAATATTTGCTGAGGGCTTCTTTTATGCTTGTCTCAGCATTGGTTTAAAACAAGATCAGGACTAGGAAGAGCCAGGCTGCTTTCAAAAAGGTCTTTTCTCATTTGCCCTTTCTCTCCCCGACTTTTCAGCAACTCTGGCTTTCACGAATACTAAGCTGTGTCTTGACTCTTGACTCTGTGTGTGTACAGAGTTGGTGATTTTAAAATTTTAAACATGACACATAAATTCAGTATGACTAGATTCAACCCAGAATCTCTATTTGCAAGTCTCTAAACCTGATCTCCCTAGTTTAATCTCATCAGTGAAAGACAAGAACACTACCACCCATTCCTTGTATATGCCAGAAAACCTGGAGTCCACCTTGACATCCTCCTTTTTTCCACTGTGCAGTTCAACGAAGAATTCTGTTGCTCTTCATTCTTAAACATCCCCCATGCATACCCAGTGTTCTCCATCTCCATGGCCATCACCACTACTTTAGACCAAACATGTACTGTGTCTTGTCTGGAGAGGGAAGCTTCCTAACTGGTTAATCAACAGCCACTTTTGTGTCTCTTTTAATTGCCTTCCCACCGCATTTATCTGAATAAATAAATATGTAATGATATCACCTGCTTCATCCCAATATGAAACACTTCCATGAATTCACATTACAACTAATTTGACCTATAAAATCCCACATGTTTTAGCTCCTATTTACAGTCTCAATTCAACTTATGTGTCCCAACCACCTGTTTGGTTTCTCAATTAGACCATGTCCCTTCTATTATAAGACCTTAGCTCATACTGTTCCTTGTACCAAAACTCTTCCATACAGGCACACACATATATACACAAGCATAAAATCAATTTTTGCAAAATTATTTCCTTCTTATTTATTCATGTTTTAGATTTTGGTTAATTTTGGTTACAATGGATTCTTCCCCAGAAAACACTTACCAACCTTCCTAACTAGATCAGTTTCTCTCTCCTGTGTAACACATTGCATTTCTAATTTTACATTTATTTCTAGGATTTTTTAGGTTCTGAGCTGAAATTCTTATGAAGGTAGACTCCATATTTGTTTTCATTTAATATCTGGTCCTTGACATATGGCTTACTGCCTGACATAATATCCATTCCATAAATACATATGGAATAAATTAATGGACTTTCTTTAGTACATGTAAAAGAAGTATAACTTCTTTACTACCTAACATTTCTTCATGTATTTAAGGAGAACCATCATGCTTCCCGTTCTGACTTGAACCTTCTTCAGGAATAAGGACCTTCATTTATTCAATCAATCTTTATATTAAATGCTTTTGTGGTCCCTTATAATCTCGTTCATCCCTCTCTGAGTATGCTTTTTATTGTCTAGGTAAAATAGAGATAGCTCTGAAAGTGATGTGCCCAGAAATGAACCCAATACACCAGGTAACATTTTTTTTCCTGTACATATGTCTCTCAACTTCCCTGTTCATTCAATTTTGTAGAGAATAGAAGATTAGCTTATAAAATAGCCATCCTGGAACCATTATTAGACTAGCCACCCTAACCTGTTTTACCAGGCAAAGTTTATTTAATTTTTCTGATATAATTCCCAATTTGTTTTAGCATACAATAGTTCTGTCTTATCCACTTTGGTTAGTTTCAGCTACAGTGAATTTAGAATCATAAATCCTATCACAGAATATCTGAATGTAAAGATCTTTTATTTTGATCACTTTGTTTTTGAGATGAGGAAATGGAGTCCCAAGAAACCAAAAGTTATGTGCCTAAATCTCTGGGAAACATCAAAGTTAGAACTGAAATACAGCTCTCTTGATTCCTAGCCCAGAAAAAGCTTAAAGATGTAGCAAAGATGACTAATGATTAGAATAAAATTTAGGAAGAGTTTTAAAAAAAAACTATCTCATTTTTTGCATTATTTTATACCTATTTTATACCCACTATTCAGGATTCTGTTTCATTTTTGTCTGAGTTGAATCTGGCTGTCAGTAGGAAGAAAAAAAAATACTGTAGTGATTCTTTTAATTCTCCAATTGGTGGAACTACTGTATTAAACAACTAGTATTTTAGTAAGCTACTATTATAGTAGCTATTAAAATAATGATGATTGGTGATGCTAATAATTAGAAACAAGAGAGGAGAGTCACTCAATACTTACATAAAAGTGAAAATATGTCTAAATTATAAAAAATTTTAAATATATAGCACTATATGAACATTTAGGAAAACTATGTTTCTTCTTTAAGTTGGGATCCCTCTGTATTAATCCCCCCTTTGATTTCCAGTATTTTTGTTGTTTCTATGATTAAGAGGAGTCAAACCTCCCCATTCTATTTCTGATCTTCCCAGCCGCCAATTGTGAAAATATATGCCACACCACCCATATGTTCGTCTCCAGATGGCTAGCCTGCTTCTCTCAGTTCTCCCACCTGCCTGGGCCAAAGGCATGCTGTGCTCAGAACCCTGTGTATAACATGGAAGATGCTGGTGCATGCTGTCATCCTCACACTCATGTCCACTGCTTTGCAAGAGAACAAGGGAGAAGAGAAAGAGAGGCAGGGGTGAAGGGAAGGAAAAGAGAGTTAAGTGAGGAGGAGGAGATGGGAGGAAAGAAGAAAAGGCCAGTGAGGAAGGGAGGAAAATATTACAATTCAATAAGAAAAGTATATATTTTTTGATGGCCCACTGTTATTTTGACAATTTAAGGAAATTAATATTATGTACTCAAATATAAAATCAATGTCCCTTAAATATTGTCACATGAAACAAAACACAAATTCTTTCTTGTTCTCACATCAGAACTGATGCTATATTGAACTGGCCTTGGAAGAGAATGATGGTGGATAAAAAGCTTCAAGTGGATTTCTATTGTTTTCTATGGAAGACAGCCCTTGCATTTGTGTGAAGTGTCTCATATACATTGCTAAGAAATAACATCCAAGATATAAAACATATGTTGCTGACATATAGGAGCATCACGTGTTTGAGTTGCAACTCAGGCAGAAACTCTAGGACAAAGGGGAGATGACAGAAATCACAAAGGGGATTTCTTCTCTATTAACTTTATTTCACCACTGCTTTTAAGCCCACTGTTTCTGCAAGTATGTTCTCAAATAACCTACATCAGAATCACCTTGGACAGTCAAAGAGAACCATGCAGTAACTGTTTAATAGGGGCCATTGTAAAAGCTTGTCATAATGCCCCAAAGCCTCTCTTTCACAAGTAGAGTAAAAGCCACATGCCATTATGTAGAGAAGAGTCTGAAGAGGAGTGAAGAGGAAGAAGGGAAACTACTTAGAAGGCAATCGCAAAAATCCAGGGGAAAGATAATGGAGGACTGGACTTGTGTAGTAATGATAGAGTTGGGAAGATGTGGGTGCATTCTTAATGTAGTTTGAAAGTAGGACTTAGAGAGTTTCCTTATCAGTAGGACCTGGAATGACACAGCAAGAGATAAGTCAAGGTTAACTCAAATTGACTTGGCTTGAATAACTGGACAAATGGACCTGCCTTTACTTGGGATGTGGGGGACTGTAGGTGTAGAAGGTTTTGCGGGGTATGGAGTGGGGACAGATCCAGAGTTTTGTTTGAGTACATTGATTTTGAGTTCCTGGTGGAGATTTCCATTAGGAAAAGTCTGGGCTCTTGTTATCATTGATATTATTTGAAGAAATTAGATAGGATGATATCCCATAGGGAACGGGGGGTCATAGTAAGAAACGAGGAGATAAAGGACTGTGCAGTCAATGAGACACTACTATTAAGAGGTCAAGGAGCTGAAATGAAGCCATCAAAGGAGGTTGAGAAGGAGTGGTGAAGGCCAGTGAAAAAAAAAATAGATGGTGTCCTGGAAGGCAAGTTAAAAAGTTATTTCAGAGATGTCAGTGTAATAAATAAGTTCAGAGATTAGGAGATTAGTGGAGAGAGCATATAATTAAACATATTATTAATAAAATGAATGAGATTATTAATAAAAAAGAATAGTTAAGCCCAATATTATTAACAATTAATATACAAATGAATGTAAAATATAAAACTAAGATAAATGCTACAAAAGAAAAGATATTTTATTACAATAAATAATAACAATAGTGATACTGGAAGACATGATCTTGAGATGAAATATTTATGTAATTTAACTACTGAAAATAGATGGGAAGAGGTTGAGATATTCCAACCAGAATAATCATATTTTCAATGGCTGAGTGTAGAAGAAAGCACAGTATGTCCAAATAAAAGGAAGAGTGTGACTTGAAGTGTATGCCTGTGCATACACAGACAGTAAATTAATTGGCAGCTTAGATACAGGATTATGTATGTTTAGGAGATTTCTTGAGAAACACCATAGGTGAGAAGTGCATGTCTTTGTATCGGGATGCTTTTGGCTGCAAGTAAGAAAATACCTGAATAAAAATATGAGTGAAAGAAAAGAAGTTTACTCATAAATCTCAAAAAAATTTGCAGGGAAAGGTAATTCCAAGGAAGTTTTTAGTGACTTTATGGTATCAGCTCCAGGTAATTTCTCTATGACTCTCTTAATCTTCCCCTCATAGACACTAGATGTCTGCTGTAGCTCATAGCAACAAGTGCTACAAAAATGTGCAAGGCAAGAAAGAAGAAACAGGGGCTTTCTCTTCACATATTTCTTCATTTCTATCAATTAATAAAATATTTCTCAGAGGCCTTCCACCAAATTCACTTTAGTATAACTGAGCAGAACTAGGATAAATGGCTATCCCTAGCTGTAGTGGGAATTGGAAACACAAGTTTCTGATGATTTTAGATTAGATTCAATTTTGAAGACAAAATCATGGTATGTTGGTAAATACTTAAATGGCTATTGAAAGGGACCACATACTTGTCCACTAATAGGGATATTATAAATTTCATTGCTATAAAGGCTGCATAGCTAATGATAATAGTATGTGCAGTATTCTTTATTATAAATTCCATATATCTAATTGACTCATACAGAATATGTTCACCAAATGTTTCCCAAGCTTTACGTCTGTATTTTTATATCAGACTGTTGTGGTAGCTCATGAGCATAGTTCAGCATGAATGTTAGTTGGTAATGTCATTCTAGTTAATGAGTGATATGAAAGTAAAATAACAGTGAATGTGTTGGGACGCCTGGGTGGCTCAGTTGGTTAAGCAGCTGCCTTAGGCTTAGGTCATGATCCCAGGGTCCTGGGATCGAGTCCTGCGTCGGGATCCTTGCTCAGCAGGGAGCCTGCTTCTCCCTCTGCCTCTACCTGCCACTCTGCCTGCTTGTGCTCTCTCTTCTCTCTCTCTAACAAATAAATAAATAAAATCTTTAAAAAACAACAACAAAAAAACCCAGTGAATGTGTTTGTCAGAATTTCACCAATTTATCATTAATGTGAGGACATCTTTGCTAGATCTTTTTTACACACAAAGTTTGTGCTTTTAAAAATGCTGTTGTTTTATTATCTACCAGTAGGACTGTCCTGCATGGAGCAGTGGATGTTCAGGGTATGTGTAGGATGCAAGGACAAAGTGATGATTGGGAGGCTGCTTTAAAGGAAAGGGGGTAGTCTAGAGGCCAGGCTTAAGAGCCCCTCAGATTTATCTCTATAAATAGGTAGGCCTTGTAAAGGAGTCATAGCAAGCCATGGCCATGCCACCAATAAGATTAAGAAATTCTTAGAAATCCGCCTGCCCATCAGAGTTGAGGTCCATTTTCTTCATCATGTGGTTCTTTGTGAAGGCAGCCAGTTCTGTATTCATGAATGTAGGGAACTCTGTCTCAGAGAGTGTGCAGTTGTTACCTCCTTTCCAGAATACTTCTGGAAAACAGCAATCAGAAACTCATTGCGCTGCTCAACCTCAGTAGGGCTGGATATTTTTGCCACATCTGTGTGGAGTAGGCACAGAGGCTGTTACCAGTTGGTAGTGGTGCTACCTTGTGAGATCTTTGAATACTAGAAAGATATTTCATCAATGTGTGTTCTTTTCATAATCTAACAGCTTTGAGATGACATACTTCTAAACTTCATCCACATTATTAACATATTTGCATTACTCCTTTAAGTCTAGATAATCAACAAAGCAAGGCATCATGTTTTGATTTATAACATTTGCCTATTTTTATGGCGGAAATACTCCCAGCATTGCCAGTTTCATGCTACCAACATAACACCACTGAATATAGAGTTGAGAAGAGGTGTGCAGTAGCATACCATTATATAGAATTTCCACTCTACGGATGCAATAAATGTAAATCAACCCAAAAGCATAGATAATAGTACTCAGTACTAAGATACTTAGAAGTTTGGAGTTTTTACTACCTTATTTTTAATGTAATTAATTGTGAGTTTATGCAATTTGGTGTTTAATGTGTGTTATAACCAGTTTGCAAGATTCCTGGAAATTGAACAATTGGCTTCACAGGCCTCTTTGGATCAGGTCCACCAGCAAAACATAGCATCAACAAGGAGGGAGAAAAGGGATGCTGTAGAGTTTGCAGACTTTAAACATTTTGAGTAAAGTACTATAATAGGCCTGTTTTCACTCCCAGTTATGTATAATAATTAAAGATCTGTTACTTAGATGGCCCCCTCAGTATTTTTTAGATTCATTAGGGAAAAGGGCATCTTTGAATCTTTTTTTATTCTTCTCACCAACTTTTCCTACCGCTTCCTTATTCCATAAAGAGTAAATATAATATTGATTTCCACCACAGACGAAATATCCAATGAAAAGCAAAATAAAACTGGAGTCAATTGAATTCTCTTTTTAATGCATGATTGATTTTAAGACTCCTAGATAATGAATGGAATAAAAAAATTAAAGATGTCCTGAAAGGAGATAATTCAGTCCAAGCCCCTCATTTTGTATATGTGAAAATGGAGATAGCTCATGTTTGGATATCTTGCCTCAAGTTACCAGATAGGGGCAGAGAAAAGAAAAGAACTCTAGGCTCCTGATTGGAAAGTCATGCCTTTTGTACTGCTCTACATGAAACCTTAATTCCCTGACCATCTTTGTCAGGGGAGTCTTTGGCACATTCCTTGGGTGTGAAAGGAAAGGGCTGTCCCATCAATCAGGTCTCCCTGTTTGGCTTATTAAATTCACCACTGGCACAAGCACAGTGAAGTTCTGTTCCAGCTCATTGTGCTAGAAATAAACGGACGTCTCATAGCAGCCATTATAGTCTAATTATATTTGACAGCCAACCTGATAGATTTTGTTTATTTGTTTGTTTATTCTTTTAGTGCTTATGGCTTGGGAAGAAAAATGAATCACACTGTCGAAACCATCTTACCTTCAGGAGTTCTCTCTTTACTTCATAAAAAAATTTACAAAAGCATCAATTTCTAACATGCATAGTACAGGAAACAATTTCATTGAGAAATCTCTATAAGAGTGCATAACTCGTGTGACACCCAGTGATGGCAAGCTGCTTCTGATACCCTGTGGTACACTGGATCAAGGCATAAGAATCCTGACCCTCATATAGGAAATCACATATGAAGATTTATGTGTATGTATGTGTGTGTGAACAAATGTTAGGTATGATGTTATTTTTAATCCTCTAAGCAGGAGGCAACAAATATGTCCAGAAAATTTGGGCAACATTAGACATAAAACTGTAAAAGGTTCATAATGGCACTATCACTAGGGGATGATTAACAGATTACATTTGACCTTCCCTTGATTAATCTTTCTCCAGATCACTCACCTTTCTAGAAATAGCAGCAGCATATATTCCATTGTGATATGACAAATAGAAATTGATTACTTTCAAATAGATTTGCTAGCTAAAAATCTCTGCTTTTTTTCTTGTGTAATTCTAATTTTACCAATTTTGCTAAGACAGTTGATAGGTCCTAAATGGTTCAAAACAAAGTAATAAAAACTTTGTTGAGATCCAGTTACATATCAGCATATTGAAATTATAGATGAACCTAATAAAATAAGCAAGTACAAAAAAATTCAGGAAAGGAGAAGATAGACTCAAATAGTGATATTAATCTGTGTGAGAAAAAAAAATCTGTATGAGAAACTTTAGTTGGTTCCACCTTCTTCATGAGTCATTGTTGGGACAAGATGGGAAAGAGCATGAGTTTGAACATTTTGACTCTTGCCTTCCTCTGAGAAGTATAGGTGAGAGTTTCTATTAGCCCCACTCCAGTCCATACTGGACTATGTGTACCTCGAGTGTCAGCTTGAGCAATACATGTTTTCATTTTCTATGGCTTTCTATAAATTAAGCTTCACCTGGATATCATTGCGACTCAGTCTGAGAGTTGGGTACTGTTGCATTTGCTCATTCATCATGTGCTTATAGTGTTTTCTCTTAGTTATGTTTCTTACTCTCTGTCTTAATGTGGTTATCTTATCGATAACTGGTTATGACACTGTTTTTGACAATGTGAAAAGTAGAGAAATGCATTTTATACATGTTCCCTTTTATACACTTTTAAATACATAGCTATTTCCAGAACTAAAACTTTCTGGTTTAATGAAAGTGGACTGTACTATGATTAGCTATAGGGAAGACATAAATGAAATATATAAAAATTGAGTATACTTGGGTGAAAATCCCCAGGAAAACTTTGACGACTTTGTAAATCACTGTCAGGTATAGTTGGCAGGGAGCAGGGAAGGAGAACTATTTATGTGTGAGAAAAGAGAAAAATTAGTAACTAACTAGAATAATTATTCATGAAAAGAATTGTTAAACTTTAGAGAAATTCAGTTTATTTTTGTGACTCTATCAGTGGATGGGAATCGTGAGTTCACAGATTCTGGTCAGCCTTAGAAAAATGTTTCTAACAGATGGAGGTATTCAAAGATGGAATATGCTGTTTTACAATCAATATCCTGCTGCAAGAGGTTTTCAAATGGAACTGAAAAATAAATATATTAACAGTTTTGTAAATGGGAGTGATTTATCAGACATAGGGTTCCAATAAGTAGGTTTCCCTAAAATTTCTTTCAACTCAGAGAATCTGTGATTTAGTGGTACATCATTGCTGACTTCAACATTTATATCCCCAAACACCTGACTGTAGGTAACTTTATTCAAGATGATGAAGAGATGTCATGACCTTCATTTAGCTTTCTATTAATTTGTACTTGCTCATCTAAAAGACAATGATGATTGACAAGTTATGCTCAGGTACTATCCCTACCACTTGTTAACATTAATCACTCAACCTAGAAGAATAAGTAGTGGCTATTTACAAATCTATACCTAATTTTTTTATCTTAATTTTCCTATCTAGGTTTTCATATATTTAATTAACTTATAGCCAAGTCATTTATTAAATCATAAAACTTAGGTATAGATTTAATATTGCATAGTCTTTACATAGAAATATTTAATAATGGAGAATGATGTTTAATCAACATGTTGAATGTGAAACCAATTCATAATTTGAAAGGTCAACAATAAAGGGCCATCATCCATCATGATTTAATCAGTCATATTTTATTAAGAGCTACTCAAAAACAAGTGAGAGCATTCACAAAAGGATTAGTTCATAATATTTAAGTTTGTATTCTTAGATCATCACTAGCCATAGTGTTTATGATATTAATTACATAGAATATGCCATTTTCTAAAGGAGCAACAAAACTCCTTAAATATTGACAACACTAAGATTAGGCTTTAGAAATGTAAAATCAAATGCAAGTGTCTATGAGGTCCAAACTTTCTTTATGAGAAGGTGAACATAATAGGAAAAAATACCCCCCAAAGATAGATATTATGTTATGTAACTCTCAGATCATAAGTCCATACCACATTTCATTATCCTGAAGTAAAGCAATTAATAGTCTTCTTTTCCAAATAGTGTTGACTGCCAAAGAATACTTGTGAAGACACCCCTTAAGCCAAAATATGGTTTTCATCCTGTATCATTGTTTCAATCACCACTCTCTCTATTCTGCCACTCTGCGTGTTTCTGTAACTCAAGTTAGCTCATCTACTATTGTTAAGTAGGGGTATGATGTCAGTATTATGCAAAATTTCATTGGTTCACATGTGATTTTCTCAAGCAAGATAAGTGTTAATAGTGTTATAACTTTCAGCAGGAAAGAGGAACAGCCATCACTTCAGCTACTGTCCTGGCAGCAGGAGCCCTTCTAGAACATTCCAGTGGAATGGAAGCAAGCAAAGCTTCCTCTCCAGACAGGCTCACCATCAGCTTTGTTCAATTAGTAGCAAGTTACACTTACTTCCAGGTCCATAATATACCATCAGCCTTGCTGTCTGAGATCTCTGTTTCTGTGTTTTTTCAGTACCTGCCATATCTCCTTAATTAATTTTTTTTTTGGTGAATTACTAAAAAAAAGTATGTGGCAACATTTAGCTACACTAATCTAACTCCCTCCGCAGTCCAAGTTAACTCCACAGGTAATTGGTACTGTTTCTGATTGTAATTCAGTTAAATAACTTAAGATTTGCTTTGTCATCTCCTGCTACTATCTGGTTTATGAAGTCTTTCAGTAACACATATCATTATAAAGAAATATCTCTTCTGTGATAGGCACAGGACATCTAGAATTGAGTAATACGCAGTCTATGCCTTCATGCTGCTCAGAGTTTGGTGAGAAGAGCACGTAAACTATGAGTTTTAATACAATGTGATGAGTGCTATTTCCACATTGGATAATATGAGCTTTCAGAGGTTTAAAGACCCGAATATGGTGAGGTCACTTTCAAGTGGCTCATTCCATGGTAAGGAAGTTATGATCATCAGAAGCTTATATAGCACAATAATTCTCTTTCATTTATGCAATCAGTAAAAAATTATTAGACAACTTCCATGAATGAGAAACTTTCCTGGGCAACTAGAGTTGAATCAACAAATACACAAAAGGAAAAAATGAATCTGTGAATAATTAAAATAATTTCAATGCTAACAAGTTCCCTGAAGTTAAATAGGATATTGCATAGAGAGTGCCTTTGCATAGAGAGGTAAATACAGGCTAGTAATGAATGCTCTCCTTTGGTGAAGTATGGGCTTCAGCCAATAGAAAAAAAAGGGGAGAGCTTTGCAGGTTGTAAAAACTAAATTTGGAAAACCTCTAAGGGAACAGTTTATTGGGAGGATAGAAATGGGGACACAGAGGTTGGTTGGGAAGGTAAGCAGAGGTCAGGCAATATACTGGTCCTTAGTAATTTGAATTTGATTCTGGGTGAAATAGGAAGCCCCTGGAATCCTTAAAACAGGAAGGGATATGAGACAATTTATGTTCTGAAAATGTTAGTTTGGTTTGCAGCTGCTGGATTGCAAGAATAGAAGGAAAGAGACAAGTTAGGAATCAATTGGGACTCAGTGAAGCTCGGTAATGGTTTGGCGAGGATAGAGGGCACGATGAGCAATGGAGATAAAGTAGATAGGCCAGGATACGGTTTGGTGGTGGGATGTGAAGAACTTGCTAATGGATGGCATGTGTTGGAGATAAATCAACAGCAATCAGAGAAGTCCATCAAACAAGCATCAATGGTTTTCCACATTTCTACTACTCCATTTTGTTCCTTAACCTTCATTATTGAAGGCTTTCAACCTGAAGTTAGGTGACAACTTTTTGCACCTATTACAGAAGTTTTCCTGCCTTGGTCTGTTTGTATATTGAAGCAATATCACCTCCAAAGAAACATCCATCAGATGATTTGTAGATAGGACTTTTTAGGGAATATTATTCATTTAACAGGATGAACTAGTAGGGAAGAAATGTGTATCAAATGACATAGTTTCTGTAATCTATAAGACCAAGTAAAAAGCCCTTCATTATTCCTCTCTATACCTTCAGATTCCCTTTCCCAAACACACATCTCATACTTATACACATACACTCTTCAACCTTCAACCTCCCTCCAGAAATATAAAATCTTCAGTAAGCACTCTAATTCAAAAGTAATAGGCAATGAAAAAAATATTGATTATACTAAATCACCAAATGCAAATGTGGTATGAGAGGATAAGAATGTTTGACTAGAGCTACGGTATTATAAAATAAATGATTTGCTAGTCATTGAAGGCTCTTGTCCATGTAAGTGAGTAGAAATATATAGTATTTGCTTATTATCTCCAGCCCAAGTAGTAAATTATCACTGAAATGGCAAAGACTGAAGTGGACATAAATTTGGGGTTTGCTGTGCTGAGGAGTTCGGAGCTTGGTATATATTTCAAAAGCCTGTGGAGGCTACCGATCATCATGATATGCAGCCCAATGCTGCAGATAAAGTATAAAGGTGATTTCTAGTTTGAAACTTAACCAAGGTTCCCCTGGCTTACAGTTAGAAAATTTGTTTTCTCTGCTGTGGAGTTTACTGATTTCCTTTTATTTCTTTTCAGCTTCGGGTCTGTTGCTAAAATATCAAACTATTCATGTTTTATTATCCTCTGGGAAATAATTTTAGAAATCAACCTCTCTACCATTTATTTTTCTTCTGATTACAGATTGATTGATTCAACAATTATCTATAAGTCATACCCTATAGCAGCCATTCTTCTAGGCACTATAGGGTGATGAACAAAGGAGATGTAGATTCTACCTTCAGGTTTATTATCTAGTTAGAGTTAGAAAGATCATGGAAAAGTAAATACATATATAATAAATTAATTGTAACAGGACTGATAACAGAGGAGAATAATTAAACCTGCTTTGCATGAAAGTAAGTTTGCTTAAAGTAAAGTACATAAGTATATTGGGGTTGTGGATTGGCTTACTCTATTAGGTGCCTGATTTTAAAGAGAATACAATTGTGAGTTTATTCTTTGGATGGTCCAGTTAGCATCTTAGCTGGTGGTGGCTATTATCTTGCAAATAATTGTTGTTTAGCATGAGGAAGATGGGATACAGGGTTTACATGGCTGAGTCCAGTCCTATCCCTACTTCTGGTAAGAAGATATAAGTACATGACCTACAGTTGATGACTTAGTAGTGTCATCTTAGCAAGCAAAACAAGTTTCATTTTCTTCCGTTGTTATTATATTACAGATTTACCCCTATATGTTTGCATTCTTCTATCAAGGCTGCTCTATTTATGTTTCATTTTAAAGGTATTTTATCTTAATGTTAGCTATAGTCAATGGCTTCTACCATCGTGGCAATGCCAAGGAGTGCCATTTTCTTGTCCTGCTGCTGGTACCTTAGCTGCCTCCTGCCCCAAATGGAGTTTCTCATAAAGCAGACTAAGGAAGCCAGCCAGGTCCAACAATATCACAGAGGCATGATAATCTAAGACAATGTAAGGCACATGGGAGGGAAATATGACTGGAAACTATATTCACTGGTTACTTTTAAGAGCCTTACTCAGTTTTCAGTGTCTTTTGGTGATATTACAGGTTTTTTTGGATCAGTTCTATATCTCTTCTATAGTTCCCTTCCCAATGGGAGAGGGAAGAAAACCTTGAGTTTTAAAGTAAACTTTTGCTGAAATATAGTACATTTTCTCTGTGCTATCAATTATATTTATGATTTTTTGAATATTTTAACCCATTTGCATGTGTATTATGTCATTCATTTAGGAATCTGTGTATTCTCTCTCTCTCTCTCTCTTTTTTTTTTTCTGTGTATTCTCTTTACTGTTCTAATTTCCATTCTAGGGAACAAATTGCAGATCCTTTGTATTTTAATCATCAATTATCCTACTCAGTTGTTTTAAGCACTCTGTAAACTAACCTGATATATGTCTTGCCCAGTTTAATTATTGAGGAGTTTTTGAAAACACCAGGATTTCATTAGTGCTCAATATAATATAGATTGGGCCAGTCTTCAACCATTCTGTGTTCATTATTAAAGCCTTAGTTTCCGATGCTGAGTTAGAAACAGAGAACTGATGATGCTGGTTAAACAAATGACTAATGAGGCAAGTGGAGTTGCCCCTGGGCTCTGAAAAATCCACGTGGCCCCAGTGACAGAGTATAACACTTGGCACTGTTACTGTCCATCTGATGACTATTTCGAACTGACTTGACAAGCATAAATAACATGTAGTGAATTACATGAAACATGGAATTTTTAGTGTTATAGGTAACTGTGCTTATCAACCGTTAATATTCTGAGTCTCAATCCTACTGCATTGACCCATTTCATAAAACAAACATCAGAGACAGTAGCAATATTCAGCAAAGAAACCATTCATAGAGTGTGAAAATTGTGATATTTAATAATAATTAACCTGAAATCCCAGCAGAAATAGGTTGACACTCCAAAACCATTGAAACGGGGGATCTGGGAGACAGAACTCTCCTAAGAAAAAATATTCTTTAACATCCTCATCAATATGGGTAGAGGATGTAGTGTTCTGTGTACCGCTGGAGTCTGGTCAAGGATTGGGTCAGTTGGCTTTTTGCTGGTTGTAGAACTCTCAGGGAGCTGATGGCCATTTTGGTCTAGTATTGATGAGTGATGCCGAAATTATACTAGATGAGAAGTAGACACTTGGTCAGGGAGAAATAATATATCAGCATAAGTAATCCCATCTCTTTTAAAGGAAATAGCTTGATCAGCACCCTTCATTAAGGGCAGATATTATGAATGTCTTTATAAGTTTTCTGCTACTGGAGCTATCATATCAGATATATCCCTGATAAGTGGTTGTATGTATAGAGAATTACATAATCTTTCTATATATCAGTTTCATGATTTCTAAAATGAACAGGAGGTGAGAATTAGGATTCTTTCATGTTCTCAAAGTTTATGAGTTGATGGCCATGGTAAGATAAAAAGTTTTTATTATATTTTGAGATATGGTATCCCTTCTTCAACACAGAAACAAAGGGCTTGCACTATAACCAGATCTTAGTTTGTTAGAAACATAATTCCATTAGCTTTTTTGGATTCTCTGTTGGCTGCTACTGAAGTTGATTTGCACAGTCCAGTTAGCTTTTAGGGGCATCTCTCTTGCCCAACCACTATAGTTAGATTGAATAGATGTGGAGAAGACAAAAAAGGAAGAAATGGGTATGGGCCTGTGTTTTCTATTTTCAGTGCTTTGAAGTCTCTTAAGCTGTATAAGAATATTTCCCCAACAGTCCTGCAATTAGATGATGGTAAATAGAATTTTGAGTATTCAGAAAAATGAAGTTAACAAACTAAACACAACAATGTGTCCTTGATCTAGAAAAAATACAAACATCAATAAAATTCAGTTTCATACATGTTTATTGAGTACCTACTAATAGTAAGGGATTGATGCTGCTAGCTTCTGCTGCTAGGTTGAATGCTAATTCTTGGGTAAGTACCTACCCCAAGGAGCTTTTAACTGGTGAGGAATGCAATAGAAAATAATGTGGACCATGAGGGGGAAAAAACATTAAGTGAAGGAGACTAATTGCAAATGGAAGGATTGGACAGAATTTAAGAAAAGAAAGTATTTGAGTAGTTATTAAAAACATATAGAGTTTCAGTAGGAGAGTAATAAACACAAAAGGAAACAACACTTTTAGTTAATGTATACATAGAGCTCAGCTTAAGTAATTGGGTGCCTATAATAATTTATGCTTAGAAACTCATCTGTGTCACCAAAAATATAGTAGGAATAAGAAAGTTGGGTTTTTTTTCAACTAGTTGTTTTGATCTTTATGCAACTTCAGTAAATACACACACACACACACACACACACACATACTTTAATAAAAACTTTGGATGGTGGATGGTCAAGATAAACTGTTTTGGTGGAAATTCAAGCAGTAGACTGATTCTATATCAGCCTGCAACCAGGAAGTACTGATGAAGTTCTCTGAGCTCTTGGGAGTGGATGTTTCAGAGGTGCATGTATGTGTGGGAAGGGGTATATTATTTTCTACCAGCTCGCTCTTTTATTTTTATTACTGTACTTGTTTTGCTTTATTTTTTAAAACTAGGCTTGTATATTAATTTTCAGTTAGAAAGCTCTCTTTAAGACCCAAAAGTAGGCACATGTTTACAGACAATGAAAAAGTCTGGGTTTATTTCAGAATTGTCTTCTCCAAGGATCTAGCACCAAAGAAAAGGGGATATCCAAATTCCAAACTCCTGGTCCAAGTCATAGGACAGATTTGTAATTGGCTGCTGGCAGGGAGAATTTGATGAATTCCCAGCCTTTTGGAAGACTTAAGCCTTCGGAAGAAAGTCTGCCCTAACCCTGCCTTATCTTAGCACTCATTCAATTTTTAACCCTTTTTAACGTACTGAAAAATATCTCCAATGATTCGCTAACCATCAGATCCCCAGACTTATTCTCAGTCACTCTGAAGTGTGAAACCTATTGAATTTCCCCCACTTCCTTAGTTCCCAAGACACGGCATTCTGTTTTCTCCTTTTACTGATAAGGATGATAGTTACCATCTCTTAATCAGCTGCACAATTTAGTGAAAGCTTTATATGAATTATCTTATTTCATCCTCATAATTCACCAAAGGAGTAGACCCTTTTATAATCTGTATTTTACAAAAGACAAAACCAAACCAAACAAACAAACAAACAAAAAACCCCAAAAAACTGGAGTTTAGAGAGGTTACATATTTTTTGAAAGTTTCCTATCTTCTCTAATTTTTTCCCTAAAAATTCATGGTTTCCTCAGTTTCCTTATTTTTATTTATTTTTAGGTTCTTTCTTCTTCTTCTCTGATTTTGCCTATTCTCTAAAGCTTAATCAGTAATCATGGGCATATAATTTCTGAATTCATATCTCTAATCCCCCAAATGCTTAATAACTTCTAAAAATGCCAGCCAAGCTCAGATTTCCAAAAGTTTCATATCATTAAATCAGCTAGAATAGTGCTTTTTGTTTTTGTTTCTCCTTTGGTAGTCAGTATGCATTCCCTCACCTTTAGGCAAAATAGCTCCAGCTTTAAGGAAACTAATTCTGTCTCTGCTGGCTATAGTCTGGCAGGATGTCAGTCAAGGTAGCCAGCCTTGTTACAAGGCTGCTGCAAGACCCCGTTTAGTTCATTTTGATCTGATTGACACAAAGATAAGAAATAGTAAGAGCTGAATCCTTCCAGATCCTTGATCTGAAAGAGGTAGTCTAGCAAGACCTACAGACCTCTTGAGCTGCACTGGTTCATGTCTTTTCTAAGCCTCCTCTTTCTTTCTCTCCTCTGAATCTGCAGACTTGTCTGTATTCTTCCAATTAATCTTTTTCTTCTTATGCCAGCCAGAGTGTTTATGTTCCTTGCAAAGAAATGCACATACACATGCATGCACACACAACAATATCCCCAACTATTGTTTATTTAATATCTACCATGCAAGAAGCACTCTGTTAGACATAGGGGTATGAAAATGAATATATTAGAGTCCTATGAATAGGCAACTGTCATTTTAGTGAGGAGATAGTTATAAATAAAAGATATCATTATAAAACAATGTGTTGGTGCCAGACCCTTCAGGCAACTGTGAGGCATCGTTCTAAAACTTCTACTTCCTAAATTGCTGTCTAAAATTTGAAACCAAAACTTAAGTAAGAGACAGTAGCACAGATAAGCAGCCATGTATGATAGATAAAGGACAGCGTCAGAGCCATCAAAACATAACAAAATCTAAAAAAAAAAAAAACATGCATCTGTCAGAAGATGTATTGATCAGTGTTAGAAGAGTAGGTAGGTAAAAGAAGAAATTGGAAGTTTCTGTATGAGCATTGATTAGTGGAAAGAGTATCAGTGAGCTTCCAATAGTGTGAGTAGTAAGACTTCCAATAGTGTGAGGAATCTGAAGTCAGGTTCTACTTGCTCAAATTCTGCAGAATTGGCTTAACCTTTCTAGATGTTAATTTCTTTATATCTAATATGGAGATAGCAGCATTAATTTTTCTACCTTACTGTGGGATTTAGATAAAATAATTCATTTTACATAAAATGCCTATTGTACATAATTTAATATAAAATATTAATATTTTTACAATTATTTATACCATTATCAAATTGACGTTCTTATTTCTATTATGGGAAAATACGATCAGGCCACTCTAGGCCAGTGCCATGTAACTAACATTTGAATTATCTCATTCTCTTACTTCTGATGCTTTGTTCATGAAGCAACCTTCTGTTGCTAACTGGTATTGTACATAGGCCTGCTTGAGGTAAGAATTACTGTGCTCAGAACAATTAATACCTAGGGAAGTTCTATTTTTACACATAAACTGAGTATTTTCTTTTTACACATCAAATTTAGGATTTTGGCAAATGAATGTCAGCCTTTCCCCCCAAACTCCTAAATATGGGACATGCTGTGATAGACATAAACCCTGGGGTCTTGTAGAGGCATTTGTGTAGCCTAAGCATCAAGAAAGTCTTCTTAGTAATTCATAGGAGTTAAGCAGATCAATGGGATGGTGAAGGACTGATTGCTAAAACAGTGCAGGGCAGACAGAAAATTCGATCACATCAGGCTATGAAAACAGAATGGTGATGGGGGATGAGTGTTGTCTGGAGGGACTGTAAGTACTTTAGGATTGCTAGAGAGAGAGGTAAATGTGGGAAATTGTGAGAATCTGAGCAAGGCCATTAGAATGGGTTGAATTACATCCTCTCAAAATTCATATATTGAAGTCTTAACCTCAGAATCTCTGAATGTGACCTGACTTGAATGTACATCTTTGACTACCGTGGTCTTAAGCTAAAATGAGGTCATTAGGATGGGCCCACATCCAGTATGACTGGTGTCCTTGCAAATGGGGAAATTCGGACACAGAGACAGACACTCAGAGAGAGAGAGGTAGATATGAAGACACAGGGAGGAAAGCATCTACAAGGCAAAGAAAGGGACCTAGAACAGATCCTTTGCTCATAGCCCTCAGAAGGAATCAACTCTTCCTATACCCTGATTTTGGACGTCTAGTCTCCAGACTGTGAACCAATAAATTTCTGTTTTTTAATTCATCCAGTCTGTTGTAATGTTATGGCAGCCCTAGGAAACTAATGCAGCTGGATTTTAGACATTATGTCTAAAAGGAGTTTATACTTTCTCTTTTCCATAATAGAGAGGCATTGAAGAAAGGTGTGATATGACCTTACTTGGTATGTGTGTGTTTATAGGTAATTATGGTAGCTCTGTGGAGGAAGGATTCAAGGAAATGGAATACTCAAGGACTTGAATTAGGAAGCTATTATGTTGTTTCAAATGAGTCGTTGTTATTTGCAGTAGCCTATGATATTTTTAATATGAGAAGAATAATTAATTGTCTACAAGGGTAGTTGAGTGAAGTACAAATGGGGTAACATTGGAGCCAGATTTTCAGGGTGTATATGATACTTCTGCCACTTGCTAGCTCTGTGACCTTGGGCAAGATACTTAACTACTCTGATCCCACTTTCATTTCTTTGAGGTTTATCTATCCACAGTAGTCAACAAGGTTTCTAAAAAATAAACCAGACTTCTCTTTCCATTTCCCTGCTTAAAATAGCTTTTACTGAAATCTGCCCTTAAGGAGCCCACAAGCTGGGGCACCTGGGTGGCTCAGTCACTTAAGCATCTGCCTTCAGCTTAGGTCATGATCCCAGGGTCCTGGAATTGAGTCCCACATTGGGTTCCCTGCTCTGCAGAGAACCTACTTCTCCCTCTGTTTCCGCTCCCCACTTTGTATCTCATGAAAAAAAAAAAAAAAAAAGAGCCCACAAGCTGGAAGGGCTTTTCTTTTTTTTTTCTTTTTTCTTTCTTTTTTTTAACATATATAAATCTCAAAACCTCAGCCCAATTCTCCTTTCATCCCTGACAATGAGTTTCCAATTATGAAAGATTCTACTTTAAAAGCATTTTTTTCTTCCCCCAGTCTTCTTAGGATATAATTGACAAAACTGTATACTTTTGAGGTATAAATTGGTATAAAATGTGATGTTTGAGATATATATAAGGATTATCTGCAATTAAGTTAATTAACAAGGGGTCTTTCTTGATTTCTTCTCTTTTGTATTGTCATCTATATGATCAATCTATTCTTAGTCACTCTTGGTTTCCACTGGTTGAGTCACTCTATGCAGTAATGTTCTCTGACTTTCCAGTATCTGTTGCATTAAATAGAGAATATCATTTGTGGCATTCTAGGTCATTTATTTATTCATGGTTCTAGAATACCAGTCAACTTGTCTCCCACTCTCCCCCTTTGTATTCCATCTGTGTCAGTCAAATTGGGATTTTCTCACTGTTACCTGATCTTGCCCTGTTCTTTCCCAATTCATGTTCTCTTTCCTCCATTTTCTTCTATTAATCTCGCCAGATAGTAAAGCTTTCAAAAAGCCATTTCCAAACTGAAATACTCTTTTCGTTGTTTTTTTTCAGTTGTGTAACAAAAATTTACTCCAACAGACTTGCATGAAATTCATTTATTGACTTAAATAACTGGGAATTCTAGGAGTTATTTTAACTTTTCTCTGAGTGGTAGAGAAGTGCCTCCCTTTACCTCTCCATCCAGGAAAGGAAGGTAGGATGGAAGAGAAGGAAAGAGGGAAGGAGAGTGAGAGAAAGGGAAGGAGGAAGAGAGGGAGGAGGAAATCTGGTGCTTGCTTAGTCAATGGTAGAAGCAGACACAGTGGTCAGAATATGCCATATAAGCGTGTGCTAGATTATTTACTTGTCAAATATGTATGCCATTCCTCCATGGACGCCCTTTTATAGTGTGACTTTACTGAGACTCAATTAAAAGGAATTTTCCACCCTTTTGAGTGTGGGCTGCATTTGTGACTCACTTTGAACAACACAGTGTACCAAAACTGACAATATGTGAGCCCTGTAGATGGTCTTTGAGGTCCTAGGTGGTTGTCCTGGCCTTGCAGCACTGTTGAGTGAAGGACTACATAGAGAAAGAGAGATCCAGCTCTCCAGCTAGCCAGTAGTCCAAGTTGAGCCCAGGCAGCCCATCTGCTGAATGCTACCTCATCAGCAAGCTCAGGTGAGGTCAACAGAAGAACCATTCGACCAACTCACAAAATCATGGAAATGATAACCAGTTATATTTTAGGCTACTAAGTTTCAGGATGGGTTTTAACATAGCAATGGAGAACTGATGTGTAGAGCAAAACCAAACTCACTTTCCCAGGTGAGCACCAGGGAGTGTTCTCTAAAATATTCTAATTACCCGTATTACCAGTATGTTGTGGAAATAAATCCATATTAAGAAAAGCAAAGGCTATCTATTCAGAGCTTGCTCTAGCAAGGGTGTCAGCTACCATCACTTGCATTTAGCTGAGGAGGCAGAGGAGGCAGGCAGAGGAGTGGGAAAGATTTCAATAATGGCAAAAAGGGAAGGCTTCAGATGTGCCCTGATTGGTATTTGTAGTCAGGCTAAATAGAAGCAGAGTGTCCTATGTGATTGGTTATGGCTGTATATTTGGGTTTCTCTGTTTGTTTCTGCTAGAAATGTGGTCAAAATTTAGGGAAGCTGTCAATTGTTAAAAATTTATAGACCTTTTGAGCTAATGTTAAAGGGTTTTTTTTTTTTTTTTTTTTTTTTTACTTCCTGGACTAGTGTCTATAGATTGTCAGTTGACTTCTATGATTATTTTGGGCTTGGTCACAGACTGTGGGGCAGGATTCCATTTTAATAAATGGTCTCATTATTGTCTATTTGAATATTCCATTTTCCGAATGGTTTCCTTTTTTTTTTTTTTTTTTTTTTAAAGATTTTATTTATTTATTTCACAGAGGGAGAGAGATCACAAGGAGGCAGAGAGGCAGGCAGAGAGAGAGGGGGGAAGCAGGCTCCCCGCTGAGCAGGGAGCCCGATGCGGGCCTCGATCCCAGGACCCTGAGATCATGACCTGAGCCGAAAGCAGAGGCTTTAACCCCCTGAGCCACCCAGGCGCCCTGGTTTCCTTTTTTTTATAAAGAAAATATTTCTCCAAATTGTTCAGAGGATGAGGCCCAGTCTGGGTTTAACTAAGATAAACCAAATTATGGAAAGAAGGCCCCTGTGAAGTGTCCATTAAAAGGAAAAGATATGGGTCAGCAGACCTTGGGGTTTGAATCCTTGATGACAAAGGGACCCTGGTATTACATGGGCAAAACAGTACAGGCAAACCTTTTAAGCTGACTATTATAGAGAGTCAACAAGAGAAAAACGTGTTTCTGTCCATGTTATAAAAGCTGTCAGAGCTCAAAGGTAGTACCACTAAGAAGCCTCTTTCTAAAATGCAGACACTTAAAGTGAGACTAAAACATTAACTCATTACCTGCATTATCATAAACCATTTTATTAATTTTTTAATGAAGGAATTTCTGTGAGAGACGAAACTTGCAATAAGTTTTGATAAGTTCAACAGAATTGAAAAAAATGAAATACTTCTCTTAATTGACTTACCAAACCATACTGAACACCTGCCATGTATATATCACTATTTATCATTGAGAAGGCAAAGTGGATAAGGCAAGGATCTTCTCGAGGAACTGGTAGGCAGGCAAGCTCAAGGACACTAAAGCATGCATATAAAACCCTAGGATATGCTGTGAAAAGTGCTAAGTGTGATAACAGGCAGTAGGCCATGGGAATATGAAAGACCAGAAGGTTCTTGTCTCCAGTCAAAAAGATGGGAAACAACGTCATGGAGTATATACTAGTAAAGATGAGGCTTGAAGAATAACATCCCATGCTCTTAAAAACTTAAGTTCTGGCAAGTTCAGGAGCAGGAAAGGGCTTTCGGGATCCTAAATACAAATTAGTAAAATTACATGATAAAGAGTATTTGTCCAGACTGTAGGGTTTGATTAAGGAACCAAAAAAAGATTTAAAAACATAAGAAAGGAAGGAAACTCAAGGAGGGGAAAAAAAATCAGTGTCACCAATATGGTGGAGGAATGCTTAGATAAGAAATTTCACATTTATTTTATAGGGAAAGGTTCATGAAACTTTCAAGCAGTTGAAGGACTTATTCAGACCATTGCTCTAAAAATGAGTCTTTTAACAGTGGCTTTTACAATGGAGAAGCCTGAGTTTATATTCAAAAGCACCAGATTGGGTAGCCATTGCAAGGTCTAATTGGAGCATCAGAAAGTGAGGGGACATAATAATTGGCTCCAAATTTTTAAGTATCTGACTAAACAGGGGCTGGGAACTGAAGAAAGGGAAAGGACAAATATAACATTAGAATATTAAAAGTTTGCCTGTTGCTGTTCCTACATAAAGAGCCTAAGTCAATCACTGTAATTTCAAATGCCTGCTCTACACTGTGAAATTATAAAGAGATACGTGGAAATAAATTTTGAAAGGACATATGGTCGTATGATTCATCATTATACCCCAGAAATTAGGGCTTAATTCTTTTTTGCTTTATTGGTATTTCTTTGAACAGCTTCCTATAACCCACATGTTCTCTCAATTTCTCAATGTATTTATGAAGTGGTGATAATGATTTTGGCCACCCTCATGTGGCTTTAGAGAAGAAACAAAGTAAATTCATTTCTGCAATGCACATTGAGAATTTCAGAGGTTTTCTTTTATTTCAAGAAAAATGTAAGCTTCTAAAATACTCATAACAGCCAAGGTTGGGCACTGAAATTGCCTTCTGCTCTGTGGAGACCACATAATATGAGCTAGAAAAAAAAATGATCCTGAAACACGAGGTTTCATATCAATAACAGAAAAAAAATCTAGAACATAAATTGTAGTTTTCTTGCAGAATATATAACAGCTCACTTGTAGTGCTCCTGTCTCTTGCTGAACAGGGCCAATGGAAAACATTTCTCGATTCAGCATTTTGTTTGATCCCTTACTACGCAGTGATTGATCATAGCAATTTCTTTCACATAAACAGAATCCTCCAGATAAGCTTATTGGAGACACTCAGGGCTATGAATACACCACAGACCCAAAACTAATATTTTGCTTGTAGTGTTTGAACTCAGTGCCAATAGGGCTCAAACTACTTGTATCTTAAAAGCAAAACTCTTCTAAGCATCCTGATTTAATCAGGTTCTGGGAAAAGGGCATTGCCTAAACATGTTTCTCCTATAGTGAGGTATCTGTCTTTTATTAGAGCCCCAACATACAAGCAACAAAACGTATGGTGTAAAGCGAGCAGCATCTTTAATCATTAGGAAGCGATCCAACAACTACTCAGCTATCTCATTTTGGAGAGCAGAGAGCTGTATCGGAATGGAAGAGAAATGGAGGACAGCATTTCCTGTGATCCTGAACATTTTCTCATATTGATGATGGTCATTTCTGCCACTGAAGTAGCTGGAATCGTAATTTGAGAGGAGTGTCATTTTCTGCAGATACAAGCCTTGTGTAATCCTCCCATTTAAATGACATGATCCTGCAAGCTGATGATTTCATGGCCCTCAATTTGTCACTTCTCCGCTGCCTGAGAGTGAAACAGTAGCTAAACGACAATCAATAGACTGATCTTATTACCTTGCATGTTCACCTTGTTTGAACAAATTTTTAGTTTGTTCATTATGTTTTAATATACCACCAAGGGGAGAAGTGATCATGATTTTTCAGCAGAAGGAAAGAGATCATCAAACAAGGAGAAGGTAGTTTAATTGGGATGACTTACAGGAATCTATAAAACTGCAACCCCGCCCCCCCAACCAGTGGCATAAAGTCCTAGGGGAAATAGTCTATTTACATTTTAAAAATCTTTTGAGTTCAACTGATGGGTTTATTTTCTCTATTACAGTTTAGTTTTTATTTTTCACAAATATTTAAATGATTATAATAATATAAATACCTATAAATATGTTTAATTTTAAGTATATATTTTGTGCTTTGGACATGGATAAATAATTTTGTTGAGGTATGGAGCAACGGACATTAGCTTTTGATTAAGTGTTGGAAGTCATGCCTGGTTAAGATTTTCTTTTTAGTAATGTTCAAGTAGGTTTGGATAGAAGGATCTTAGGGTTTTAGAAGATCAGAGTTTTTCGGCAAAGATAGGTTTTTAATATAAAAACATATTAGTGAAATCTTGGGGCCCATGAATTGAAAGACTTTTTCAAGATGTAGCAATGATGTAAATCAGGGCATGGATGACTAAGTCTCCTTGAGACAATAGTGGTTTTAGTCTTGAATCCTCCAGTGTATATAATAGTACTATGCAGTGGCCTAGGAAGGCAGATTTACTATGATGTGTCCTCTCTGGAACTTTTTCTCTCCTCCTCTTGGTATCTGGACTTTAATATCTTTAGGATGATCACAATATTCGTCATCCACATTGCAAGTCTTTTGAGAATGAGAGGAATATTATTAATAAGTATACTGGGAATACTATGCTTTGGGGCTCTCCCTGCAACCTGGGATGCCTAAATATCTGTATTCTGGACCTTTAGGTGGTGTGCCATGTAAATAACCACCCTCCCCCACCATATCCCAATATATATAGGGAAATTATGTAATTTGTGGATGTAATGTTTTTATATATAGCATAGATGAGGAGAGGTGAGGCATGAAAAAAAAGAGAAGGTAGAGAAAGTAGCATGCAAAATAATTTGCATAAAAATGAAATTTAGATTTTATCACCCATGAAGAAGACGTAATAATAATTTACTGAAACTGAATAAACTAATCACACCTGGTAGAGAACCCTCCTATCCTAATTGTTGGTTCTGTGCACCATGTTCCTAGAATATTTATGAATTTCTTTCTAAACTGTAAATGATGAAATGAGGCCCATATTTGACTTTGGCCCACCTAGTTTTGGGATTGTTGGTGATGTTTTAGACATTGGGTTGTTTTTGCCTCCCCTCCCTCACCACCAAGTCGGTCTACCTATGGATCCAATACAAATGCTAATTAAATAATTTGAATATCTTATTTTGTTCTCCCTAAGAGGGACAGCCCATCTGTAATTGAGATGATAAAGCAAGAGTGATATTATGTCCTCAACTAAGAATGAGAGATAATAGGTTCTAGGTAGGCTCTGATTAGTTCTAGAACTACAGAGAGAGCTCTTTCTGTTCTATGGGTTTGACTTCTGAAGGAGATGATTACTGGCTATCTGTGGCCCCTATTTACAGAAAACTGCTTCTATTAAAAAAAATATACACAAGCAAAATGAGTCAGAACAAGCACCCCTGGCCTTATTCAAGCCATTGATTTTATGCTTATTTTTAATGTATAATTAAAGCTATTTTTTTCTTCTGTTGAAGAAATTTTTACTATTAAAAACTCTAAATTCATTGTCACCATTTAAGCTATAAAAGGTTAATGAAGTACTCATGGAGAAATAACATTTTCATTATGTCACTATTTCCTTAAAATAGTTTAAACCATATATAAGATGCCTTCATTTTCCCTCTCCACCCCACCCCCCTCTTTTTTCCCTTTTTTGGATAAGAGCTGTTGTACTTGCTTCCATCCTTCTCTTATTCTTCCCTTCATTCTACAAATATTTATATAAAATTTACTATATCCCAGGCACTATTCTAGGTACTTGGGATATATTAGGGAATAAAACTAATATAAATCTCTGTCCTTGAGGAGCTGATATTCTAGTGGAAGGAGAAAGAATATAAATAGAATATATAAATATAAATATAAAAAATATAAATATATAAATATAAAAATAAATATAAATAGAATAAATAAGTACTACAGGTTAGGAAATAAGTGTTGTAGAAAAAAATGGAACATTTTTTTGTTAAGTACTAGCTCAAGATGGAGGAGTACAGATATCCATTTTATTTTATTTTTTATTCTTTTTATATTATTTATTTATTTGAGAGAGAGAGAGAAAGCAGGGGGAAGAGCAGAGAGAGAAGGACAAGCAGATTTCATGCTGAGCATGGAGCGCAGTGCGGGGGTTCAATCCCATGACACTGAGATCATGACCTGAGCCCAATCCAAGAGTCAGACACTTAACTGACTGAGCCAACCAGGCTCCCCCAGATAACAATTTTAAATAAGATAAGCTTCATTAGAGAAGTGACATTTGAACTACATGGTATTGTATAGATCAAACTGAAGGTTATTATTTTTATTTTTCAGTCAGTTATATTATTTCACATAAGCTATAGATTAAACTCCATAGTGCTATGGTGTGCTTGAGATAATAAAATAATAAAACAAAAAGTACAGTACTGGATGTTCTGATAATGACCTTTCATTTAACCTTCATGACAAGGATGCAGCTAATTATCTCTCCTTGAGGAAAGTAAGACCAACAACCATCAATTTGTCCTGGGTCACACAACTAGTAAGTAGTGATGCTGGCATTCTTTTTTTTTAATTTTGTTTATTTATTTGACAGAGAGAGAGCTCACAAGTAGGCAGAGAGGCAGGCAGAGAGAGAGAGAGAGAAGGAAGCAGGCTCCCCACTGAGCAGGGAGCCCGATGCGGGCCTCTATCCCAGGACCCTGAGATCATGACCTGAGCCGAAAGCAGAGGCTTTAACCCACTGAGGCACCCAGGCACCCCGATGCTGGCATTTTTATCTGGGTAGTCCACTTCAAGACTCCATGACCTTAACTATCAGTCATGTTGTCTTGAATTCTTTCATACCAAGGAAAATGTACATACCCTCAACAGTCTCAATAATGATTTTGCACTTTGTAGGGTGATTGAGAAGGTGGACACTCATTAACTTTCAAAAAAAAAATGTTGGTGTTCAGATTTGGTAAAATGAAAGAGTTAGGCCTGAGGAATAAAAAAAGGTATTAGAATCCTTCTTCCCACTAAAAATTGTTTATGTGTTGTTAGGTGCTTCTTACCCACTCTTAGAAAAAACATGCATGGTTAGTGTCAGTGGGTGTCTGGTGTGTATATCAAAGGGAGAAAATATCTCCTTGAATTTTAAAGATTGCAAATAAATATAATTTAATCTGTTATACATGATTCATATTAGCAATAACTACTTCAAAATTAACATCAGCTAATGTTAAGATCAGTGGGTGATGTCTCTTCAGTTTTGCTGCAGGCCATTCTCATAGAGACCCATTAATTTCTTTATGGATAATTTCCTGAAGCTTATTTTTTGGTCTTTCCTGATGAAATATTAAGCTCTTTTTAAAAAGAGACTTTTTTGGGAAGAGGGAAAAGGAAAGAATTGTACAACCCTTTACATGGATTTTTCTCTAAGGGAGGATGAGGCATTGCCTAAACATTGAAAAGGCAGCAGAGGCTTGGGTAACACTGAGGATCTGTGGACCTTTTTTTTCCTCTTGGACTTGACCCCTTTCTGGTACTTCCTGTATACTCAAAGTAAAGAATGTTAATATCATCTACAGAATGTGTTTTATTGCTTCAAATATCAAGAAGACTGAATCTTCTGCTTAGAAAATCTCAGAAGATAGGAAGTAATTGGAGAATTTAGCACTCAACAATATTCAGCTCTAATTTGACTACTCATCCTATTCTGATATTAGGGGTTATTTCAAAATTAAAGAGTAGAGGTTTTAAAAAGAGAAGTGTCTTATGCTGTGGTTTTTCTTTCCTCCTTTCTCTGAATGTTGCCAGTTTTCTAAAGGAGGAATACAGAATCATCTTCTTTAACTTTTCTTTGTTTTGGTAACATCATTTGTTTTTTTAGTCAACATTTGAATACTTACCCTGAAATGGTGTTCAGTGAGATTTTTAATCACTCAAAGAATCTCTCATCTTTCTTCCTGTCCTCCTCCAAAGTTCTCAGGCCTTCCTTCATCCTCTTCTGCCATCACTGTCTGAGGAGGAAATGCCCATCCTCACTGCCAAGGCCAACATGTTCTGCCCTAGCAGCATCTTCCCAGGCAGCATGTACTTCTGGTTTCCTCTGGGATATTGCTCCCTCCATTAACTGGTTCCTTATTTGAATATTTTATCTGTCATTCTCTAATGACTCTAATTACCTTTCAGATGTGCTCAACCTCCCTAATACCTCAAACACCATCCTTTTAAGTATTTTTAAACCCTAGGACTCTCTCTCTCCTGTTCTCTACTCTCTCATACTCCCTTCTTGCCTTTTCTTTTTCCCCTCTCTGTCCTCTGTCTCCACAAACCTTCCCTTCTCTTCATTTTATTGCCAAACTTCTTGATAGAGTAAACTGCCTCCACTTTCTTATCACCTTGGCATGTGAAAAGGCCATGGTCCAGAAGATAGAGAGACTGGTATTCCTTTCCTCATTCTATCATCTGGTGTGTTACCTCTGATAAGTGACCTCAACTTTTTGGCCCTCAGATACCGTGCCATCTCTCTGTCATTTTTGGTGAGGTTTCCACACAGCAGTATGTAGTCTTCACACCTATAGCAGTTGGCAGATTGCAAACTCTCAGTAAATAATAACTGACTTAAGTTTTCTCCAAGGTCCACCTCCCCTTTCCTTCTAAGATAGGTAACTTTTTAAAAAGTGTCGTCTGGAGACGAGAGATAGTAGTACTAAGGAGTAAGTAAACATCAACATAGAATTATGTAGTATGCATAATGGGTCTAACAAAACATCTGTTGCAAGGATTCAGGCCACAGAAGAGATCAGAAACTATTTGTCTTCTCTAATAGGTATAATGGTATGAAAATACAAGAAGGAGAGATACAGTTTCGAGACAGAGCTAAAACCAAATAGAATGGGGAATGTGGTTCCTCTCAGTTGTACTATTGTGATAGTCTGGTAAGATGGTCACTATTATTTTCTTTAATCACAGACTGATGTATATAGCAAAAGTTGGAGTCTTCTTCCCCTCCTATCAGTCTAGATTGGACTGGTGATTTGCTTTAACCAATAGAATGCAACTAAAATGATAGATAGTTCCAGACCTTACCTTTTAAAAGATCAAGGCTTGGGCGCCTGGGTGGCTCAGTGGGTTGAGCCTCTGCCTTCGGCTCAGGTTATGATCTCAGGGTCCTGGGATTGAGGCCTGCATCAGACTCTCTGCTCAGCGGGGAGCCTGCTTCCTCCTCTCTCTCTACCTGCCCCTCTGCCTACTTGTGATCTCTGTCTATGTCAAATAAATAAATAAATAAAATCTTTAAAAAAAAAATAAAAATAAAGGATCAGGGCTTTAGCATCCTCCTTCTTGGCAGCCAGATGTCATGTTGTGAGGAAGCACAGGCTAGCCACATGCAAAGGTGAAGTAGAAAAGAAGAGGTGATTGACCATCCGCCGGTGGTTCCACCCATCCTGACTGAGGTACCACATATATGAATGAAGAAGCATCTTGAACGTTCCAGGCTTAGAAGATATAAAGTAAGCAGAAGCATTGTCCCACTGAAACAGCACTGATTGCCCAATTATGAGATATAGCAGAGTGTGATTGATTCAATCCATGAAGTTTTGAGGTGGATTTTTGAAAGCCTTAGATGAACAGATGCGGCTGCTAATATGTTTAAGCAAATCACTTCAACTGGGTAAACCAATTCTAATTTTTAAATAAAGCAGTTGATTTAGCTTATTGCATAGACTTCCTCCCTGCAAAATTCTAACCATACATGACTTTTGTATGTGCAAGTATTCTCACTGCTCAAAGAACACGAGTTCGTCAAGTCTGGGTACTTCTACTCTTATTTCCTTTGTGATTCTATTCCTCTCTTACTGGTATTTCTGCTTTAATTAAACATGTTATTGCATGTAAACTAGAATAAGTGAGGTCATTGATGTAAAACATGATTCTGGAACATAACAGGTACACCATCAGTGTTAGCTTTTATTATTAATGGAACAATTGGTAGAGCCCACACCCTGACCCCAGAGTTATCAACTCTGATCCTTATCAACAGTGGAAGAGAAAGTGAAATTTATGAGTTCTGAAGATAATTTTTAGATGTTTTTGAACATGGCAAAACTTCTGTTTCCCACCTTAAAAACCTGATAATTAATAATCTTCACACTTCTTTGCAAAACTTAATAAAAAGTAATATACTGAGGCATCACATCCCTATCCCTTCTTAAATTATCTTTACTAGAAAGTCAGAGCAGTGTATCTTGAGTAATTAAAATTAAACTCTGCCTGAAAACATGTTAATAAAAACTGTGATTGTGGATTATAAGTATTGTTCAGCAAAAATTTTTAGAACTATATAGAAAGCAGAGGACAGAAGAGAGTTAAAAAATAAACAGAAGAAGAAAGAAAAGCATGTCTAGATATGAACTGAACAAAAAGAAAAAGGACATATGGTTCTGTAGCCTGTCACCAGTTTGCAAAATTCATTTCGTCTTGTAGATACAATATGTTATGTGGTGAAACCTGACCAAGTGTTCTTTATGCCAGAGTCACTTAATTTAAAAAAATAATAATAGCATGAATTCCAAAGGAAGAAGAGAATGTTCCTGACCTCAAGATGACCTCAATTCAATATTACTATGCTGCCATACGCTAGTCAAATTCATGACTTAGATATAACTTTTTGTAGGCCCCAGGGTTAAGCATTGAAGGCAGAACTCCAACTATAGTGTTATTTGGATTTTTAGATCTCACACAGTCTGGAACACTTTCTAGATTAAAAAAAGGATCTGATCAAAAAGATAAAGATTGTGATTTGCATCACTAAAACAGTAAAATAACGAATCACATAAAATCAACTGATGGTTACTCATTTATCCAGAAGAGACATATTTTTGTAGATCACATACAAGGCAGTCTGTTAAAACCAGTTGAGATAAAATACGAGAAAAAAAAAAAAGAAGAAGAAGAAGAAGACTTTGATCCTAAGCTCAGGAAGTAACTTAAAAAGGGAGCTAAACCATATTCATGTATCTATGGTAGTAGGTAGAATTTAAAGAATTTTGGAGGAGGGACACATATAACAAGAGACCAGTGTTTAAGGGAGGAGAGACTCCTAGTTTTAAGGATATAAGACTCATAATTACTTTTGTAAAACCTCTGACATTTGCATTAGACTTTGATACAGGCACACTGGTAGTCACACATTTGTTTATTTACATCACTCGGGAGATATCTGTACACATGTATCTAGTTTCCAGATACTGATAAGGCAGTCACTATCCTCAAGTGGCATACTATTTGGGGAGAGAAGACACAGATGCTTTATTTAAATTAAAATAAAAGTATAAGTCTTATTTACAAAACATGAAATGAGCAGGGTATAAGGGACAGATGAGTTAGGAAGCAGAATAGAATAGCTGTTAGTGGAGACCTGGGAATCAGGGTGTCTGGGTTTAAATCCTTATCTACCACTTACTGGTGAAGGGGAACAGAATTTGCCACCCCAGAATATGCCTCTTTGGCATACAGATTATTTTAGGCTGATTATTTTTAAGAAACGACAGAGAAAAAGCTCTGTAAACAGTTTAAGTTACCATTTTATGAGACGTTTACATTTATGAGGGAAATCTCCATTTATTAGGGTGTCTCTCTGTACCAGGAAGAGGAGGACGACTAAATCTCTAGAAACTCTTATCAGTGTAGAAGGTACTGACACATCTGCAGAACAACCATATCCTTGTTTACTCTGTTTTTCCTGGAAACCTCTCATAATCCCTCCAACATCTTATTTTGTCTTTAACTGGAGATGGTATTTAAGGTGATGGCTTGAGCCATTTCAGAGAGTTACTCAGTCTTCCTGGGTATCTCTCCTGTGTATGGGAGGTGTACATGTTATTAAACTTGTTTGCTTCTCTCCTATTAATCTGTTTTTTATTGGGGGGAAGGTGTCTACCAAGACTCTAGAAGAGTAGAGGGAAAATCATTTTTCTCTCCTGCATTGTACAAGGTCAATCTTCTCATCTATGAAATAAGGATAATAAAATTAATAGTTCCTTCCATAGGATTGCTGTTAGAATCAGATAAAATAGTGCCTGGAGCATAGTAAACACTCAATAGTTGCTAACATTATCTAGATCAGCCTGAAACTATCTAGGACTGGGGGGCTTGGTAGTGCTTCAGGGAAAGAGAAAGACTTGAAATAAGCTCAGAATAGCCTGTAGGACTTGAGTGGTCATAAAGGAAGAACTTTATTCCCAGCAAGCATAGTGTTGAAGCAGGCAATCAATAAAGCTTTGAGATTTTGTTACTAGAACCATTATGTTCTCACTCATTTTTGGAATACCCCTGAGATTTACCTACACCAGCATGTATCCATCTTTCTCTTATCAGAAATTGGCTTGGAGAGCTTCAAAATTCCATGTAAATCATAAAGGAAACCAATTTTCTAATCTCAACATTTACTGCCTTAATTCATCTAAGGAAATTTTGTATCAGTTCTAGTTTAGGAGGTAGATCCCAGTCTAAAAGATCTCATTTCTGGGGCGCCTGGGTGGTTCAGTGGGTTAAAGCCTCTGCCTTCAGCCCAGGTCATGATCTCAGGGTCCTGGGATCGAGGCCCGCATCGGGCTCTCTGCTCAGCGGGGAGCCTGCTTCCTCCTCTCTCTCTGCCTGCTTCTCTGCCTCTTGTAATTTCTCTCTCTCTCTCTCTCTGTCAAATAAATAAATAAAATCTTTAAAAGATCTCATTTCTGAATACATTGCACTTAACTAGTTCTGTCACTAAGTGACAAAAATAAGAAAGAAAAGGAAGCAAAATAAAATAAATGGTGGTTTCTGGCCTTTAATTTCCCCATAGATAAGACATAGCTAAAATGATCTGTTTCTCCATATTTCTAAGAACTGTTTGATATGAGCCATGAAATTTTAAGTAAAAATTTGAGAGAATAAATGATCTAATGAGTTCTTCCAAGGAAAGGTGTTATATAAATATGATGTATTTCCATTATTAATAGCAATAAACTGTGAGTCCCTGAGAGGAGGAGGCCCCTAAGCAATTCTGTTATCCTTTAATGATTCTGTAAAGGTGTGTCTGGTCATCACATTCACTATAATACAAGCAATTAAAACATCAACATGTTTAGAAGTTAAATGAATGATAATTAGAAAAGGAGATGTCAGGGACTGATTTAGTAAATCATGTCTAAGACATCATTCTTTTTTTTTTTTTTTTAAAGATTTTATTTATTTATTTGACACAGAGAGATCTCACAAGTAGGCAAAGAGGCAGGCAGAGAGGGGCGGGGGAAGCAGGCTCCCTGCTGAGCAGAGAGCCGGATATGGGCCTCGATCCCAGGACCCTGAGATCATGACCTGAGCCGAAAGCAGAGGCTTTAACCCACTGAGCCACCCAGGCGCCCTAAGACATCATTCTTATGCTATATTTGATCCTTTGTCTTACATACTCTACTTTCTAGTATATTATACCAAATATTCATTATTTCACCTCACCCAAAATAATTTGTACCCTCAGATATTAAACTCCCATTAGTCTAGATTTAAGGCTTAATATATTTTTTAAGCTTTCCAAGTATTTGAAAATTTTCTAATCCATATTTTGAGCATGTGTGACTCTCAGTTAACCAATATATTCAGTCACCTGAAACATCACAAATTATTATGTGTACGTACTTATTAGTTTAGAAATAATACACACCTGAGAAAGAAGGGGGGTGGTCGTGGTTATAGATGTTTAGTTTAGTATTCGATTGAACTCAAATAATATTATGAATGGAAAAAAAACAACTGATTATCTGGTGGGCTTGGCTTCTTGTTTTTTGTTTTTTCCTGCAAAGGTCAAAGAATAAATACTTTAGGCTTTCTGGTCTACATAGTCTTTGTTGTCACTATTCAACTCTTCCATTGTAGGGCAGATACAGCCATAGACCATGCACAATGAATAAGCAGGACATATTTCCAATAACAAAAACAGACAGCCTACCAAATTTGGCCCTAGAGCGATTGTTTGCCAGCCTCTGATCTAGTACAACTGACCTATTTCATTGTGAGGAAATCAAGACAGAAAAGTTAAATCCATTATTAGCCATTGTATATCAAATTTTCATGGGAAGAAAATTAGGGATTTTTATTTTGCTTTGTCTGTCAACATTAAAATACCCAGTTATTTTTACTAGCGAAACAAGTTTACTTGGGAGTAGTGGAGGAATTGCAATTTGAGACATAGAGATTATGGTAAACTGTAGGCAGGTCCAAAGAGACAAGGGGAAGGCCAGATTTTATTAGGTTTCAGGAAGAAATCGGGGAGGACTGTTTTGAACAAAAGTTCACTGGAAGAGAACAAGAGTTCTTCTCTTGAGGGTGTGGTGGTTTCCAAACACCCTCCCTTGTCAAGATAACCCCCATCTTCTTTCCCCTGGTTGTGCTGACTGCCAGGAGTGGTACGTGCATGACGGCAACCCCTTCAGCACTTCCTGGCTCCATTTTAAATGAGGTTTCCTTTATTTTCATATGTCCGTGAATCCACCCTGCACAGGGCTTGCTGGAATGATCTGAAATGCAGGATAAGATATGCTTTCTTAGTCTTTAAATTCTAGTCTTTAAATTCCTTCAACAGATCCCTTTTGATTCCAGTGTGACATGTAATTTTCTGATCTACTTTTTGGGTCTGCATTCATGAGGTTTCCAGACAGCTGTACCCACTCCACATTCTACTCCATTTTTGGGGCATACTTTGCTTGTCCCCCTACATGTGAAAAGCTGCAGGATGACAGAAACTGGGTCTGTTTTGTTTACTTCCCTGTCTCCTGTGCCTAGCATAGTGTTTGATACACAGCAGTCCCTACAACGATACCTGTGGAAAGAACGGATAAATGATGAGCTCGTATCTGAACAGATTGTTGAGGCAAGTTTGACAGAACATGTGTTAGCTTGGTCGCCATTGAAATTTCAGGTCTCACCAAGTGCACCTGGCAAATGAACTGAGCAGGAGCAGAAACACCCCCTTTAGTGACCTTCACTCAGGCTCTGCTTGATCAGTCTGTCTCCCTCATAACCATTTCTGTATTAATATCTGGCTGCTCAGAGAGCCCCATCCATACCGTGAACTTGCAAAAGTATTCCACACACAAACTTTATATAGGAGTTGGTATTTTATTACTCAGCATGGTTTTCATCAGGTAGTCACATTTCCTTCTGCTTCTTTGAATTCTGAAAAAGAAATTGGATTCTCCAAATGTGCAATTTGGTATGAGTTAACGCAAGCTGGGGCTGTAACTTGTGTTTCTGAGGGCATTATGCGGACTCACAGTAGGGGGACATTTGAACACCTATATCACAGAACCCGCTGGAATGCTAATATATATTTCGATGTAATGTGTGGAATTATCACCAGAAGGGAGTGCTCCCCAAGGCAGCATTGCCCTACTCCACTGAAGATGCTGATTTGTTATCACCGTAACTGTGCACCAGCAGTATCTCTTCAGGGAACATCTAAGAGTTGTGGCCAGGAAGAACGTGCTATGATGTTCATGACCCACACTTGTTTTACTAAGATAGGCAACATTTCTTTTTCTATAATCGTCTCTCAAATAACCAATATGAGGACTGTGCATCTTTCTACTTTTAAAAGCATGACTTTGAACTATCCCCACTCTAGCCATTAGATTAACTAATTAAATATATTTATCTGTCAGATACTTCCTAAATTGTCAGTTTGATTGCAGAGAATATAGGGGAGAAAATACTTTTCCTCTACCCTCTCATGTAATTGGTTTTGGCGGGGGTGGGGAGGGTACTTGCAAATTAAACCGGCAAAGGACAGATTAGCAAGAGAAAAGACAAAGTTTATTCACTTAGGTATACCTCTCAGGGAGAACACAAAATCTAACTCAAAGAAGCAGTTTGAATTTGGAGTTCATATACCAGCTTAACAAGGGGAGAGGGTTAGGATTTCAAGGGCAAATAAATGGCAGAGAATGAGAAATATACAGGGGGAACTAATGGAAGGCAGTCTTGTTTTAATAAGATCTGTTGATGCAGTATCTCATTCCCCTTGACAGGAGTCACTCTTTTTCCTTGGTATGGGAATCCTTCCTTAAGGGAGGTTTTATTTATGACAGTTGAATTTTTCTAGAAGTCTCTGCTTTTAGGCAGATAAGGTGAGTACACAGAAGCCTCTTCCTATATCTGCTGAATCTCTAATGCCTTCAGCTCAAAATAATTCTTATGCCACAGTGGCATACTCTGGACCCCTTCAAGAACGAGTACATACCACAAAGTAGAAAATCAAAACAAAGTACCAGATAGTTCTGGGAAACAAATTTCTGCCTAAAGTATCCAAATAAAATGGCAGATGTGTTTGAAGGCCCTAAGTTAATGTAATGAAGTATCCACTTTATTTTTCGCTGAAGTAGAGCCAGATATTGAAAGTCGAAACAACGCACACTCTAATTGAATTTCTCCTCCCAGAAGATTAAAAATTTCATATTAACGTTTTATCTCTAAATGCATCAAGTAAATACTCAGTAAAACCTGTGCATTTTTAAATATAGAATTTGGTAAATTTATCACCCAATTTAGTAGAGCTGAACTCTTCAAAAAGAAAGGGTTCTTTTTTGGTATGCAGGAACATCCATACAGTAAATTAGCACCTCAGAATATAGGGGCTTAAAAGATATCTTAGTAAGCTTACTACCTGAAGCCTTGCTTCATAAGTAGAAAAACAAGAGGCCCAGAGCAGTTAACTGGTTTGCCCAAGGTCGCCTCTCTAGTTGGTGCCTTAACAGGGATTTGAATCCTGGCTTCAGTCCCACTGAACTACTTGGAAAGGGAATAATGTAATGACTTATAGATTAATGAGTTGATTGTATATTTGTTAGATTAATTCAGAAAAGCCCTGGATATTGAGAAAACACAAAATAACTTAGACCTAATTAAATACAGGGAGAAATTAAAAAGTGAGGCTTAAGACAATTTTAATAATTTCAGGTCGACATCCCACCTTGACTGTCTCCAAGTACCCTGTGCTTTCCTCTATCACAGCATAGGGTCACTCTGTATTTATTATGTGCCCCCACCCCCACCCCCAACTTATACGTTGAAGCCTTAACCCCCTTTATGTCCAAGTGTGACCTTGTTTGGAAAGTAATCTTTTCAGAGGTAAACAAGAGGTTATTAGGGTAGACCCTAATCCAGTATGACTAGTGCCCTTATGAAATGGGGAAATTTGGACACAGACACCTATATAGGGGGAAGGCAATTTAATGTGACATGGATGAAAAACAACCATCTAAGGGGAAGGGCCTGGAAGAGAGCTTTCCCTCCCAGACTCAGAAAGAACCAGCCTGGATGATACCTGACCTAAAACTTCTGTCCTCCAGAACTGTGAGAAAATAAATTTCTAAGCCAGTTTGTAGTGCTTTGTTAAATGAGCTTCAGAAAAGGAATGAATGTTATTGACTAATTGCCCCCACCGGAAGGGCAGCCCCCACCCCACATTGTTGCCCACCACCAACAGGGATTGTGCCAACTCATCTTTATCCTCTCAAAACCTTGCAAAGCGTCTGGCCTATTTCATTGGTGCTCAGTTAATGTTTGTAACTGAATTACCTTCAGCAATCAGACTTTTTGTACCTCTGTTAACTCAACTGCTATTCACAACTCAGTCCTTTGGGTTGAGTCCATATTATTCTTATTTATCACATGACTCTCAAGATAGTGGCTTTCTCATTGAAGGTCACAGTGTTTGTAAAGGAGAGAGATAGGATTTCATGCAAATGCTTTTCAACTATAATAATGCACTTAAAAACTCAGTTCTTTTCTGTTGCTTCTTAAATTGCCTTTAGTCCACCACATGCAACTTGAGGGGTCTTTTCAACTAAAATTATTTACGTCAGAAACAAAACCAGACAAAATAAAAGAACTTAAATCTCAGCTTAATAAAACAAAACAGAAAATTCCCCAATTAAAACAGGAGTTGAAGCATTGAATTCAATTTTGAAAAAAACTGACAAGTTTGATTCTACTATGTTTACTGGCAAATTACTTAAAATAGTGGGTCTTTATGAAGTTTTACAGAGCTCTTTGTCTTTGGAAATCTTGGAATAGACACACACTAGTGTAGGGTTGTTTCTCAGGAGTACCTACACTGACACAGATTATTAATAATAATAAACTAAATAATCATTTTATCATTTTATATATTATTTTGTTACACATAAAAAGTCAATATTTCTTGAACGCTGGCTACATGACAGGCACTGTATTAAATGCTTTACACATCAATCAACACTGGCAAAAAAAGATGACTTAATTAAAAGGGCTTAACTAGAGAGAATTTAATAAATGAACATTTTTAAAGAGTGTGGGAACAGTTAAGGGACTCACTAGCAGTTAGTAAAGTACTGAAAGTCTAACAAAAATAAAACATGAGAAGATGATGCCACTCAGGCCTGACAAGGTGGGGGGTCCAGATGAAGACTGTGGAAGACAGGGTATCAGGCAGAGTTTGTAGCCATAGAGAAACACTGCCACTAGAAACACTGCCACTGCAGGGAAGTGTAAGGGAGGGGAAGCTCAGGTTTGCATCTGAGCAGCTCCTCCCATGTCCCACCCAGAAGCCAATGGGCCAGGGATCCTGCTGAAGCTTTCAACAGAGCTCAGTCCCAGGTCAGAGTTAGACAGGATGGGAGGAGCAGTGGCAAGAACCATCAAAATCCTACCTAATGTAATCATCCCCAAGCCCCATGATATATTTTACTGATTTAGAAGAAGCTCAGAAGAGTTAAAAACCTATGCAGTTTTTTTCTTGAGCAAGTAAGTGGAGGAGAGAGGAAGGGCAAGAAAAATTCTAGCCTTGTTTTGGGTCTAATGAAGGAGGAGAAAAAGAGAAAAAGTTATGTTCTTAAATAAAAGGCTTATGTTACTTATTTTACAAAAGGTTTCTTTTAAGTGAAGGAAGAGGGGAAAGGGCATTATGTCAAGCTGTCAAGGAAATTGTAGATAGGCTTTATTTTAAAGCCATTGGCATTTGGTTCAGAGTATAGACCTAGTGTGGAAGGGAAGCATGGCTGCTTGGGCATGAAGATGGAGAAGAAGCCATGTTAGAGATGATCCAGTGGGCACGTGTTTATAGTGATGATCAAACATGAAGACATGTAGGAGACAGGAAGTTAAACATGATAACTACCTCCTGCAGAGAACTAGTAATTTAGTAAAACATGTTAATTTATTTCTTTGGCTCGGTACCCAAAATAGTTTTGAGGTAGATTACAGTTATTTTTCTTGGTGCTGTTAGTGTGATTTTTTTTCATTCTACAGATAAAGAAACAAGCTCAAAGAAGTTAAATGGTTTGTCCAAAATTACATAGTGAGTACCTAGTGAGTTCAGATGGAATCTGAATGCTGGCCTGAGGATTCTGTCTTGTGAACCAAGACTCGTTCCTTCTTTGCAGGGGTCTGGGAGCAGTCTATGATGTCAAATGGCACCAAACTAATGTACCTCCATAAGTACTGAAGCAACAATTTGGTTTTCTTTAGCTATTTCTCTAACCAAATCTCTGTGACTAATAGTGGAATTCTAGAAATTCTAAGGCCCTTTTTTTTGTGTTTGTTTTTTTCTTTGTAGACTAGACTCCCTATGTCCTGGTAAGAAAGCTAATAAACCTGAGTATAGCCTGGTACTCTGATAATTTTTATCAGCACTTTAGTTAATCTAACGTGCTATCTGCCAAAACATCTGATTAACAACTCCACTCATAATCATTTTAAAACACATGCAACTCTTGTCTTTAGAGATTAATTGCCAGGCTTTTATATCCAACTAACAGTAGTTGACAGTTAACATCTTGGATTTATAGATTTCCTGGTATGTTGTTGGACTGTTTTCTTTGGATAGAGTCCCCAAGCATTTGAAATTGGATTTCTCCAAGGACAGGTCTATATAAGTGAGGAGCTTATCACACCATTTCACTTCAGACTCTTCTCAGAGAACTTGGTTTATTACAGTCTTGAAAACTCCTGGGATATTTCTCTGACTGAATGTAACTTGAAGGCACCAGTTAAAATTATGCCTACTGTGACCCATACATTCACTGTCTTGTCTTCTCATTCTACATAGATACATATATGTTGTGCATAACAATACTAGAGAAAGATACTGCCAGGAGCCTCATCCCCCATTTACAAGGTCAAGGACATCTTATTAATCTTCCTGTTCTCACTATTAGAGCCTTATACATATTACATATATTATACATACATATTAAATAAAATTTGATGATGTGACTTACTGACTTTAAAGAACACTATAGTATTTATTTAGTATTTCAATGCATGTGTACTTCAGGTAAAGTACAGTACTGGCTGTTAAGAAGGTAAGCTTTAATTTTAATTTTTTTTACAGATTTTATTTATTTATTTGACACAGAGAGAGAGATCACAAGCAGGCAGAGAGGCAGGCAGAGAGAGAGGAGGAAGCAGGCTCCCCACTGAGCAGGGAGCCCGATGCGGGGCTCGATCCCAGGACCCTGAGATCATGACCTGAGCTGAAGGCCTCTGCCTTTAACCTCTGCTTTAACCCACTGAGCCACTCAGGCACCCAGAAGGTAAGTTTTAAAGCCTAATTATTTGAGTTGTATTCTAGCTGAAATTTTTTTAGTTTCAAGTGATAAAAGCCTTTCACATTTGGTTTAGATGAACATTCCTTAGACCCAAAATGTTTCTTCAGTACAGAGGATGTCCACTCTGACAGGATTCAGGAAATAGTTTTCCTTACCTCACCTCTTCCTCTATGTCTGACTACAAACAACCTTTTATTTAACTCTGACCTTAGGCTGTTAAACTCTCAAGCCAGCCAAAATGGTGACATGCTTTTAACAACAGCTTGATTCTCTTGGAAAGATTGATCTCAGGAACACTGCAGGGGGGAAAGGGTAAATCCTAACTGTTTTGTTTCCAAGTACAGGGAGCCTGAACTGTATTATTATTTAGATACCAGCATTTCTGAACTGACCCTGAGTGAAAGAGTCAACTACATCATTTCTATCGGATTTTATAACACAGTGGCAATGTTTAGAGGTGAAGGTTTGAGGAGATTGTTCTTTTTTTCTATAAGAAGATGGGGAAGAATAGGGTGAGACATTTCTGTATTTGCACAGCAAGATATCTTTAGTGAATCTCTTTTCCATTCCTCAGTTAAAGACATTTTAACTTTTTCTCTACAGCAGAATCATCACAGTTAAGATATCATGCTAAGCCCTCAACCTTTTCCCAGCAAATACGGGAAGCAATAAAATAGAGGTCAGATGAACCAGAAATTCCATTTAGGAAACAGTTAGAAAAATCTATCTGTTAATGAGCATGCTGTGTAGTTCACTCTCCCCCCCCATTTTGTCTTCAAAATAGAATCTAAATAATAAAGCCATCAAATCTAGTTAATAGTTTGTGCCTTTAGGGGAACTACAACATAAAGTCACTGAGGGGAAAACGTCTTATGACAAGCTTCCCTTGGTTTACAAGGACTCAAGGTGAAGTAGTTTCTTCTTCCGTTCTGGTTTGAAAATATTTACTTCAGAAGTTGTCAAACCAGCTTGGCATGGTCCTTGTTACAAGTAAATAGGTTCCTTCTGTCAAGGCACTAGCAATCAGCTTTCTCAGGGATAAGGTGCTGATATCCCAAGGCCTGCCTTTCCCCAGCTGAATTTATCTATTTGTGTATCTGTACACTTAGGCAGACAATGTAATACATCTGTTTATCGTCACTACCAGCATCTCCGTCTAAAGCTATATCCAAAGGCATGTGTTCTCATAAAGTGAGAGAGGAACATTAGTCTGGTTTGATGCTTCAGTCACAGGCTTTATCTTGTGAGTTATCTGAAGATAAGGGCTTGATTGTTGTCAGACACCACAGTCATTACTGTGTGACTGCGAGGGGCTGACAACTCACCTGGGTAAAACTCCCAGTAGGCAACAAAGTGACAGAAGGAGGGGCTCTGAATCTCTCCTAATTACAGAGTAAACTGTTTTCCATCAGACCATGAATTCTTTGCAGTCAGTGATTGGGAATTTATTTATTAATATATTCATGATTTAAAAGAAAACCAACAAACAGCATAGTATGTGATAAATGTTTATGAGCAAATAGATGCATGGATGAATGGATGGGCAGATGCCTGCATGGAAGCACGGAAGAATAGATAAATGTATGCATGGATGCATGGGTGCATAGGTGCATGGGTGCATGGGTGCATGGGTGCATGGGTGGAAGAGCTACATCACTTCCTTTCAGAGCTTTCTGGATAATGTAGAACGCTAGGTTTCTACAAATGCATGTCTTTTAAGTAACCTCCCATCTGCGCCCTGCCTATCACTCTGACCTCTTATAACTTGCCCTCCATGCCCCCCAAGTCCTGGTTACATGGGGCTTCTTTCTGCCTGGCCACTGCACAAGCTGTCTGCCTTGCCTGACTAGCCTTTCTTCATAATCTTCACACATCTGCTTCTTTCCTAATATTCAGATGTATCTTACATGGTATATCATTAGAAGTACTTCTTCTATCCACTCAGTCTTCAATAGCAAACTCTTCTCCAGCAGTGCTCCATTTCATTCATCTCCTTAGCTTTTATTATTCTTTTTTTTTTTAAGATTTTATTTATTTATTTGAAAGAGGTAGAGAGCACAAGTAGGCAGAGTGGCAGGCAGAGGGAGAGGGAGAAGCAGGTTCTCTGCAGAGCAAGGAGCCCGATGCGGGACTCCATCCCAGGACACTAGAATCATGACCCTGGGATCATGAAGGCTTAACTGACTGAGCCACCCAGGTGCCCAGCTTTTATTACTCTTTTATGTGTCTCTTTGATGGTTTAATTTGTGTGTGTGTGTTTACCTTTATTTACCTTTGTCCTCCCAATGAAATCTAAATTTCATGAGCATTCCCCAGCTTATTTAGGACTATATTGCCTATATCAGTATTCAATGATCTTTTGAGTGACTTAACATACTGAGTGACTGACTAAAGGAATGGGGACATCAAATGATTTCCCTTAATGTTAACTATTAGACCTTCTGTATATAATACACTTTTGTATTACATTTAAAATAATGTTAAGTCTACAATTTAGATATCTATGGCCTTTAAAAGGCTTCAACTTCCTATTTTTAAAAAAGTGGCTATGTTGACCTGTTTATCCACCAGGATTGGAAATATATAGAGGATTAAAACAAGTCTTAATTCTTTGCATGTTTCCCGAGTGAGGTGAGGTATACATACACATACATATACATGCCTGTATTTCACGGATTTAGTTGGTTTAGACTGATGAAGGACATACTTTGTTGCACACAGACCATCGTTGCACCTATTCTTTACAATGATTTAGACTTGTGAAATTTTTCCAAGCAAAAAGGGGTTGATATCTTCTAGTGCACTACTTTTTTGGGGGGAAGTGTGGTTTTCTAGGCAGCATTTTGGAATTTGGTGGGAATAGGTTGATCATTACAATGACTAGGAATACTAATGGCATTTCGTAGCCAGCATTACTACAGATCCTAATGCATGGAGTAGTCTTACACAATGAAAAGAGCTTTTCATATCTCACACACTTTCAAAAATCTGTTCATAATCCCCTGGGCATTTTATATAATTCTGCTTTACTTTTAAACACAAAATATTTTGCATTCAAACCTGCCAGTTAGACTCTAGCCCCAAGTACTAAGGTCTGGGATAGGGACTGTGTGGCCTATTATACTTTACTCCTCTTTTTCTGCAAATTTATTAAAATTCAGCTATGAAGGCTGCTTTTAACAGTATCAGAAGAGACCTATGAAAAATGACCACAGTGTGAGGTTCTTTCAAGGACAGTTATTTTCCCTAGCCACGAAACTTTCTGAATTTCTAGAACTGTGTCAAGAAAAAAATTGGACTTAGATAAAGAGAGATTTTATTTAGAAAGAGTATTATAATAGGAGGAGGAGGATTATTGCAATAGAGAGAATACTTTGATGGTGAGATCTGCAAGTCTCAAAGATCAGGGAGAATGGCCCTTCTTTTATGAAGAGGAGTAAATGAAGCTGGAAGAGACTGAGAGAGGGGGAGTGGAATGAGTAGGTGGTGTGATAAAGCAGTTAATCAGGGTGTTTCCCTGAAGGTCATTGGATTTGGGAAGGGGGGGGTACTTTGAAGGAGGCTTTCCTGTCCCTATCCTTGCCTACATGCAAGGATGAGTCGAAGTGCAGGGGCTTGTAGGTGGCAGAGAGAAGCACGACTAGGACTAAGGTTTGGTCCAGTCAGTTTAATGTGTTATTTTGTCTAAATTGGTCAAATTATATCATCTCAATAAATCAATTTGCTTTCCTCATAATTTCACTAAGGGTTGTTTGCCATTTGGGATTGAAATCACATCACTAATCTTTAAACAGCCAAAGCAACTACTTTTCTACATTTGTGGCTACAAAATTCATGGTAATTCTGATGGATTAGTTGGAAACAGGTTGACTATTATATTTTATCATCTAGTGTAGTCATACTAATGCAGTTATACAGTGATAAATGAATTATTTCATCAATTGACTTCCTTTTGCTTCTCCATTATATCAATGTAGAACATTATGTAACTTTTCCCTTTTCCTAGATTTTGTGTAGAGATAGACAATACTCTATATGTATTTAATTTTAGGATAATGGAGGAGGCATTATGAAGTGTTTTTTTCTCTAAAAGGGCTGAAGGTCCTTTAGAAGTGAGAACCACTATTCTACTACCAGATTATTATTTATGGATAATGACTGTAACTAATAGAAGTTGAGAAATTTGCCCAAAGCTACAGAGAATATTGATACAATTACACATATACATACTCTCAAATTGTTAAACATTTTTAACGTGAGAAATGTGGGGCTAGAAATACAGATGCATAAAACATCCTCTATTCTGTGTGACAGGAGGAAAAAATGTTCACAAATAAATGATAAAGACCAAATAAAAAGTGATTAGTTTAGCAAACAAAAAGTTCTGGTAAATTTCATTTCTGATAAGTACACTAATAAAGTCTCCATGCTTTCCTGGAGACTGGTTGTATTTGGGACACATGGATAAGTGGAAAGAAATTCTCTGAGGATCTATTTCTTAATCAGTAAAATGATGGTTAAAGTGTGTACCTAATGACATGGTGAGACTTCACCAGAGTAAGTGATGTGATCCCTGATTAATATTCTTATAAATTACCTGAGGATCTTATTTAAATTTTAATTCTGATTCAGTAGATCTCAGTGGGGCTTGAGATTCTTCATTTTTAACAATAGCTCTAGTAGTTGTCAGTGATTCTGTTTGGAGACCACGTTAAGTGGCAAGGATATAAGTCCCCTGGTACATCAGAAAGGAGCAGCTCCGGTTGTGTGTCTTTCTCCTCCCTCACCAGCTGTAACTCTTTTTGAAGCCTGTAATAGGAAGCATTGGCTTTGTTTTCTTGACTCTTTGCTTTTTGTATTTTTATATCACTGCTATTCATTCATGTAGGATTTTTTTTTAAGATTTTATTTATTTATTTGATAGAGAATGAGAGAGAGATCACAAGTAGGCAGAGAGGCAGGCAGAGGGAGAGGGGGAAGCAGGCTCCCTGCGAAGCAGAGAGCCTGATGCAGGGCTCCATCCCAGGACCCTGATATCATGATCTGAGCCAAGCGGCTTAAGCCACTGAGCCACCCAGGTGCCCGCATTCATGTAGGATTTTTTGAAATAAGGGACTTGATAAAAGGTAGATTGTGTGGGGTAATAGGAATTAATGCTCAATTGAAAGAAATTTTTGAATTTTCTTCATTCCCATAATCTAAATGTACATAATGTTACTTTGCCCAAGTTCAGAGCATCCCACCGTATCAATACAGCTAGCAGTAGAGAGGGGAGGGAGGTACTGTTGTTATTCTGCAGTAGCATCCCTGTTTACTATAAAAATATATATCCATTTAAGACAATCTCACATTTTTAACTCATTTTGTAAAACAGTTTTACCATTCTTTAACCATGAGCTAAGAGTACAAATTTTTTTCAATGAGAAGAAATGATAAAATGAGGGACAAAATTCTTTTAACCTCATAATCCCACAGATGCTTCTTCAATGGATCTTATAAGAATGATAAACAGGTTTGTTTTTTTTTTTAAGAAATCCAATTCTAGGATATCTTGTATTTTTTAGTTTCACCAACAGATGACACTAGTGATTTCTGTAATCTTTTTTTTTTTTAATAACATAACAGCAAAATTCTTCATTTCTGCAGTTTGAGGGATAAAAGCCAAAGCTAAAGAAACTATTAACTCTGAAATGATAACATCTTAAAATTATTGTTTTATGGAGTTTTATTGTTTTTCATACAATTTGCAAAAGCATAATCAAAGATTGTTCTTGTGGCAAATGACTGAACATCTCAATTCTTTTCATCAACATACAAATTTTATAGCAGTGATTCTGAAATAAGAGAATATCGGAGATGCTTTTATAAAAAGGATCTATGATACATGTTTCATATTGTAAAATTTGTATGTCTGTTCCTTCATTTAGAAAATAAGATAATCTGAAGGTATTTTCAGGCGTCTTTCATCTTCTCATTAAAAGCACTGAGTGCAGTAGCAACAATGCAGCATAGGGAGACAGGATGCTGTCTGAAAGAATAACCAAATCAAGCCATCCAGTAAAACTAGTTTTATAATCACTGGGGCCAACGTGCCTCAGCAGTGGCATGGGAGTTTCCAAGGGTTGTCATGCCTTTCAGGTAGGAGGGATCACAGTTTGTAACCTGTACATTAATGTTAAAGTGAATGGTTCTTCTTTTTGACTGATATCTCCAAAAGTAGTTCACTCTCTTGATACCATTTTGGAATTCAAGATATTTAGTTCTGGGCACATGACACCTACACAGTACTGTGCACATTTCTCCCTTTTTGATTGTTTCTGTAGTGGTGCAAACTGATTATTCTTATCCTAATTGTAAATTGAAAACTAATCAGATGTTTTCTAGAATTCCCTCATCCCTGAGTAACTCCATGTTGGACACAGACATTAATCGGTTTACAAAAAGGAGATCTGGAAAAGCAACAAGTGTGTGCTATGGCTTTCTGTGATGTACATTAAAAAAAAGATATCACGGATCAAAAAAGAGTTGTAAGCACCAGCAGGATATGTTTTTCAAAGGACACATTTAGAAAAATCCTATAAAGGTTGCCTCTCAAAAGAAGACATTCCATTTTATCAGCTACTTAAGAATTTTGTAAAGACATGGTTTTCTTTTAGATTCATCTATGGGTGATGTATTTATTAATAAAAAATATAATGCATGATTACTACTACCCAGGTGTGAAGCAAAAATTACATAAACCATTATCATTCTTGATGAAACACAGAATAGTGAGTACTGCTAGTCATTATTTCATTCCTTCGAAAATGAGTAAAAATGAGTGGCTAATGAGAAGCCTAACCATTTGTATGGAAAATGTAGTATTCCATTTTTATTGTTTTACTTTTTAATAAAAAGTTTTGTAGTTTTATTTTTAATAACAAGTTAAACTTCCTGCTAAACCTTTCATCAGTACAAAATAATAATGAAAACTCATAAACACATTTAATTTCTCCAGTATCAGAGGCCACATGATCTATCTTCAGAGACAGAAGAAAATTGAGATCTAAGTTTAAGAAAAAATATGTATTTGGTTTAAGCACAATGGTCATTTTATTTTATTTTTTTAAACATTTTATTTATTTATTTGAGAGAGACAGAGAGGGCAAGCACAAGCAGGTAGAGGTAGAAGGAGAAGCAGACTCCTCCCTGAGTGCAGAGCCCTATGTGGGCTTGATCTTATAAGGACCCTGAGATCATAACGCGAGCCATTGTCAGACACTTAACCAATTGTGCCATCCAGGCATATCTGGTTTGAGCACAGTGGTTATATTAAATGATTCCATTCTCCTAGGCAGAATTGCCTTCAGTAATTAATTTGTGTAGATAAATATAGCATAATACTTCTACACATTTTTAAAACAAACTTTTTTCTTGAAATTCTTTGTCGTAGCAGTGTTCGTGTACAAAATATGGGGACAGGAAGAACAACACTGCAAGATGCTCAAACATGTATTTACAGGAAAAAAGAATGTCTTAATTGTGTAGAACCTGGTTCTGCTATTTTAAAACTGAATTGGTTCACTAAGAATAGTTGTGACATGGAAAATAGTATTTATAAACATTCATATATATATGCATGCATAAAGTGTACATAAATTATGAAATGTATTAATAAAATAAACACCACCACCTTATTTGAAAACACCTATATATTAAAGTCTTAGATAAAATTATAAAGATTTAGTTTTTAGTCTTTAGTACATCTGCTCTTAAATAATTGTCTTTGCTATTTTTTATCAAAACTTATGTTTTTCCTCCTTTTATTTAAGAGTAGAGATTCTCACTATGTACACACAGACACACACACGTACACACAAATGATATATATGATTTTAGATACGTATACAGAGAAAACATTTCTATGTATTTGTTCAGCAGTCCGCATACAGAATTGTTTTATCATCTCAAAATATTCCTTGTATTCAATATCATTTTAAAATTTACTTTTGAATGCTATTAATTCCCTGATTTTTATTGTTTTATGTGTTTTGTAATTTTTGTGCCATATATAGTAACTTTTTGAAATTTTGCTAGGTATGATTTTTGCCTTTCAAATAAGCATCAATTTATACATTTTATTCTAGCCTTCATTACAAATATAATTTCAGGACATGGGCAAGATTAACAGCATATTCCTATAAGTAATCAGGAAAAAAAATTATTCCTAAGTTTTTGATTAAAAAAATCCTTACTTTAAAAAAAGAGAGAATTGAACATTTAGTTGAATTGCTTGCATTTTCTTTGAAGTTCATAGTTTAAAACTGCTATATTTAATTTCAACAAAGGTACATATTTTTGAGAAAATGGTTTAGAACTTCAACATATTTTGAAAGAGCCCTATCCAGTAAATAGCTAACATTTCAGTTTTATGAATAATAAAATAAATATATTATCAGTGCAATCTACCCAGATCCATGTAGGAATCAAGTGGTAAAGAAATGACCCATTCAATTTAGAATTCCTTGTAGCGAACATAGGTTATGAGCTTGGAGGTCTGAATTATGCTGCTAGGGTTTGAATGTTGTTATCAACACTTTCCTACCTGTGTATCATGTACTCTCTAAGCCTCAATTTATTTATAAAATGGGAATGGTAAACAACTGTCAAATTAGCCTACAGGTAGCATAGGTAGGCCTAACAGAGGTGACTCAATAACTTTTGGAGAACACTGTTATCCCCAGACATTAATACCATGCTAAATGTTTACTGAACTAAAATTTGAATATCCTTTCCTGTGGTTAGAAATGTTGAGATATAATTTCTAAAATAAAATCACATAAGGTAGACAAATATGCACACCTGTGTAACCATCAATAAGATATCGAACATGACCATCTTCTTGTAGGCTCCACTGAAGTCAATACACACCACCACCATCATCCCATCCCTCAACCAATACTGAGGGAATTTTCATCACTTTATATTATTTTTGCCTACCCAGAAGTCCACATAAATGGATCCCTGCAGTGTAGACTTTTCTGTGCCAATTTCGTCAATTTCAGATCAAGTCATTGTTATGAACTGAATTGTGCCCTTCACCCCAAATTCATATATTGAAGTCCTAATTCCCAGTACCTCATAATGTGACTGTATTTAAGGTTAGGGCCTTTAAGAAGATAATTAAGGTTAAATGAAGTCATATGGGTGGGCTTTAATCCAAAATGACTAGAGTCCTTGTACAAAAAAGAAATTAAAATATAGACAACACAGACCAAAGGGTGACAATATGAGGATGCACAGAGAAGACAGCCATATGCAAGGCAAGGAAAGAGGCCTGAAAAGACACCAGCTCTACAGATATCTTGACCTTGGACTTCAGCATTTGTGTATAAGTCTTCACAGGTTTCCCTCACCATCTCAAAGTATGTAGAGCATTGCTTTGGAAGAGACTTGCTTTGAAAACTTTCATAAATCTAAATGGTATAAAGTAAATAGGCAATTACCATTAATTTATATGTAAAATTTGTTGACTATTCCCAGATCTGCAAAATAACCTCTCTCAGGCTTTTCTGATCTTTAGGGCAAATCTTGCTAATGAATGCAAAAAATAAATCCAGATAAAGAACAGATGCTCACAGACACAGTTCAAAGCTATGCCAGCTTGTTGTTGAGATGCTAAGTTTAGTTCCTAGGGAAGGAGCTTGGTGGTGCCACTCTTGCTGCTCAGGATTTGCACTGCCTTTAAACAGCAAAACAAACACTAAAAACTATTTTTTTTCTTTTTTTTTTTTTCTTTTTTCCCTAAAAGCTAAAATCCTCTTTGGATTTCTTTCATTCAGCAAAAACAGGTACTGATGTAAGTCTTTTGTAAATGGGTGGTGACATAGTATAAACTTTTGAAAAGTGGGGGATACCTGTATGTGGACATGCATTTTCATTTCTCTTGGGTAAATACTTAGGTGTGAAATTGGTGAATCATACAGGCAACGTGTACCTAAGAGACAGCCAAACTGCTGTTCAAAGTTGTCATACCACATTGCCATTTCAGCAGCTATATATGGGAATTCCAGTTGCCCTACTCCACAGTGTCACTAACAGTCACCCATTGAGTCCTCCTCATAGCCCCATTCCTCCAGGTATAAAGTGGTAAGTCATTGTAGTTTTAATTTTAATTTTTTTGATGACTACTAATATTGATCCTCTTTCTATGGGCTTATTTTCATGTGCATATGAGATATAAGAAATTATTAAATATTTTATAGATAATTCCTTTTTAAACGTATGTTACAATTTTTTTTTCTAGTATGTGGCTTGTCTTTAAAATTTCGTTGGTGTCTTTTGAGATCAGGTTTTTTTCTCTTGAAGGCTAATTTATCATTTTTTTCTTTCACGTTTCAAGCTTTTTTTGTGCACTGCCTATGAAAACTTTGCTGATCCAAGATCGTAAAGATGTTCTCTTATGTTCTAGTCTCCTTGGATTTTTAATAATTTTAGCTTTTATGTTTAGATCTGTAATTCATTACTTATTAGTTTTGGTGCATGATTTGAGACAGGGGTTGTAGTGGGTTTAATTGTGACCCCAAAAAGATATGTCCTAGTCCTAACCTTCTGTACTTGTAGATGTGACATAATTTTTAAAAGAGAGTTTTTGCAGATAATTAAGAATCTTCAGATAAGATCATCCTGGAGTTAGAGTAGGGCCCAAATCCAATAACTAGTGTCCTTAAAAGAGAAAGAATATTTAAGACCTGGTAACACACAGGGAAGGACATGTGAAAGCACAAACAGTTTGGAGTTCTGCTGCCAACAAGCAGCAAGGGTTGCCTGCAGATGTGCCTACAAGAGGCATGGAGTGGGTTCTCCTTCCAGGCTTCCAGAATGAACTAACCCTGCTGACATCCAGAGTTCAGGCTCAGGCCTCCAGAATTACAAGTGTATAAGCTTCTACCAGTTTGTCACTACTTTATGGTAAATTTTTGCACCAGCCCTAGGAAACTAATAGAGGTCAAGGTTTATATATTTTCCCATATGCATATCTACTTGTTCCAGGACCGTGTGTTCAATAGATTATTGTGTCATTGTTAATTTATCTTGGTACCTTTGTCCAAAATCAATTAATCACCTAGTGTAGGTCATTTCTGTATTCTTTAGTTTTGTTCCAGGGATCTGTCTTTATGCCAGTATTACATTGTACTTTACATTTTCCTTTAAGTCATACTCTACTGTCTTGATAAGAATAGCTTTATAAGGATACCTGGGTGGCTCAGTCGGTTAAGTGTCTGCCTTCAGCTCAAGTCATGATCCCAGGTTCCTGGGATGGTGTACCACATACGGCTTCTTGCTCAGCAGGGAAACTGCTTCTGCTTCTGCCTGCTCTTCTCCTTGCTTGTGCTTGCTCTCTTGCTCTCTCTCTGACAAATAAATAAATAAAATCTTAAAAAAAAAAGAATATCTTTATATTGTCTCTTGAAATCAGATAATCTTTAATTTTATTCTTCCTTTTGAAGTAAGTTTTTGCTATTCTAGGTGTTTTGCATTTCTATATATTTAAGAATCAACTTGTCAGTTAAAAAACAGAAAGCCTAGAATTTTACTTGTGATGGGTTTAAGTTTATAGATCAATTTAAGGAGAATAAAGTTTTTGTTTTTATTTTATTTTTTTAAGGGAATGAAAATTTTAAAAATAGGAAATCTTTTGAACAAGGAAGATGATTTAACTACCCATTTATTTAGTGTGAGGGTTTTTTTTTAAAGAACTTCCCAACTATATTTCCCAGTTTATACTGAAGAGTTATTCATACCTCTTATTAAATTGATTTCTAATTATTATAATTTTCTAATTATATTATTATTATAATTTTCTAATTATTATAATTTTTATGCTGTGTTAAATAATATTTTTAAAACTAATTTTCCAAGAATTTTGGTGCTAGTTTGTAGAAATACAGTTGCTCTCTAAATATTAACTTTGTACTCTATGACTTGAAATTTACTTCTTAGTTGCCACAAGAAATTTCGGTGCAAATCTCAAGATTTTATAATGTGGGCTATCATGTAATCTCTGAATAAGGACAATTTTATTATCTTTTTTCTATCTTTGTGAGTGTATTATTATTGCCTTATTTCACTAAATATGATATCTGGCACTATGTAGAATAAAATAGATGAAAGCAGATCTTTCCTAGATTGTTGGTCTTAAGGAGAAAACATTTGATTTTTCATCACTATATGTGATGCCAGCTGTAGGTTTTCAGAGAGGAGCTTTGAAAGTCAGATATACTATTATTCATAGTTTGCTAAGAGTTTTCATCATAGATAGGTGTTGAATTTTTAAATGCTTAGTCTGCATCTACTAAGATAACACAAAATTTTTATCTTTTTAAAATTTTTATACTTTATCTTTAAAATTTAGTGAGTGCTATTGATTTTTTAATATAGAGCCAATCTTGTATTTGTGAAATTTAAAAACTTCACCTTGGTCAAGATGTGTTTTTCCTTTCTTCTTTTGATGGATTTCATTTCTTAATATTTCATTGAAAATTTTCGTGTCTGTAACCATGTGGAATACTGCAGAGTAATTTTTTTTCTCAAATGGCTTCATCAGCTTTTGATATCAGAGACCTATTGTCCTTACAGGACTAGTTGGGAAGTGTTACCTCTTCTATTTTCTGAAAGAGTTTATGTAATATTGCTATAAATTATTTATTTAACACATAATTTGTCAATGATAGCACTAATGTCTGATATTTTTCTCATAAGAAGCTTTTTTTCTTTTTTTAAATTCTGAATTAAATTTCAACAAATACCTGGCTATTCATATTTTCTAATCCTTCATCAGTCTATTTTGATATATTATTATGTTTTTATCAAATTTTCCATTTCATCTAACTTTTCATTTTCTTGGCATAATTTTTTCCCACTGGTTTCCCTTATGTTTGTATCAGTATTTGTAGGTTCTGTATGGTTATGTGCATGTTTAGTTCTGATGTCAGCAGTTTGTATTTCCTGTCATTTGTTTTATTAGTCCTGATAGGATTTTATCAATAATACTGATCTTTTCAAAGAAACAACTTCTGTTTTCTTTTTTTTTTTAAGATTTTATTTATTTATTTGACAGAGAGACAGTAAGAGAGGGAATATAAGCAAGGGGAGTGGAAGAGGGAGAAGCAGGGTTCCCGCTGAGCAGGGAGCCTGATGCAGGGCTTGATCCCAGGATGCTGGGATCATGACCTGAGCTGAAGGCAGATGCTTAACCCCTTGAGCCACCCAGGTGTCCCTAACTTTTGTCTTCTTAATTTCCTTCCTTCCTTTCTTTCTTTCTTCCCTCCCTCCCTCCCTCCCTCCCTTTCTTTCCTATTCTTACTTCTCTTTATTTCTTCCTATATATTTAGTAATTTGTTAAACTTTTTAAGCTTTTATTGGTAAAAATTTAGATCATTAATTTTAAGTATTTCTCACCTCTTTCTAGTTAAAGCTCTAAATTCCCTTCTAAGCATCTTTCGTTGTAAAATTTTACTCTAAGTATCATTAGTGATATTTTTGATATTTTGGTATTTATACATTTTATACATAGTTTTAATTTTCATTTCTCAGAGAATTTTCTTATTTCCTTTCATTGACCTATGGATTATTGAGAAATGTGTAAATTTAATTTCCAAATGTGTGGGAGGTTTTCTCATTATCTTATTATTGTTGATTTGTATTTTAATTCTATTGTGTTCAGATAATGAACTCTGTGAACTCTGTGAGATTTCAAGGTTTTGGCATCTATTGAGACATTTCATACCCAGTGCATGATCTATCTTGGTTAGTGTTTCCCAGGAGTTTGAAAATGATGTATACTGCGCAATCATTGGGTGTAGAGTTCTGTATATACCAATCAGGTCAAGTGAGTTGATCATGCTAAGATCTTCTCTACACCCATTATTTCATCTCCTTTTCCAATTACTAAAAGAAGACTGTTAACAAGCTCTGACTATAATTGTGTATTTGTCTATTTTCTCTCTTTTGACAGTTTTTGCATCATACATTTTAATTCCTATTATTAGGTATATGCATTTTTTTTAAGATTTTGTGTATTTATTTGAGACAGAGAGAGAGAGAGAGATAGTGAGAGCAGGAACACAAGCTGGGGGAGTGGGAGAGGGAGAAGCAGGCTTCTCATGGAGCAGAGAGCCCCATGTGGGTCTCGATCCCAGGACTCTGGGATCATGACTGAGCTGAAGGCAGACACCTAATGACTGAGCCACCCAGACACCCCAAGGTATATGCATTTTTGTAATTGTTATGCCTTCCTGATAAATTGCTTCTCTTAGGAAATGCATTGTCTCTTATTATCTCTTGTAATACTTTTGGCCATAAGATACATGTTGTCTGCTATTAATATAGGTATGTAACCTATATTGCATGTGTTATGTATGTAATAGTATGTGATATCTTTGCTTCATTTTTATCCAGTCTACCAAATTTCTGACTATTAATTGGGACTCTTTAGTGTATTTACATTTAATATAAATATTGACCTCTTCAGTTTAAGTGTATCATTTTACTATTTGTTTACCATTTGCCACTTTAGTGTTTTGCTTCTCTTTTGCACTTTTTTCTTTCTTTTAAATTACTACCTGTTTTAGCATTTCATTTTATTGCCTTTATTGACTTTATAGCTATTCCTCATTTTATTTTTTAATTGGGTCTCTATGGTGAACAATGTATGTCCTTAACTTGTCAAAGTCTACATAGAGGATTTCTTCATTTTATCTGATAAACCATTGAAAGTCCTACCCTGCATTTGCATAGTGCAATCCTAAACCAGAGACTCCTCCCATGGATGTAGAAAACCCCCATTCTGCTCTGCTCTTCTTTCTGTTCTTCTGTCCTACATATTCTAACCACTTTCGCTGCCTAAACTCCTTTGTCTGCCTTTTCAGCTCAGTTGGACACCTAAGTATGCTTGGATTACAGATCTCTGAAATGTAGTTATGAAATTATGCTTAGGCAGAGAATGGATTATCATAATGCTCACCCTGTGAGTTTCTCCTCTCAGTCACTACAGTCTTGTGCTGCCTGTTGCCCACGCCTAAAAGCAGTTGCTTCATAGATTTTGTCAGATTTTAAAGTTTTGAATAGTGGAAGGGGTAGTTTAGTAACAGTTATTAAATTATGACCAGAAGTAGAAGTCCACATTAAATCCACTTTCTTGAAAAGAAAAAAGTAAACTGACAAATAGAGCAAGAGAAAACTCAGAGAATGGAGGGAAACCACCATACATTTATGAAGGCAAACACTTGTAAGTATTTATTTATTTATTTATTTATTTATTTATTTACATGTGAGGGGACACCACAGAAAGTACCATGATTTCTGTGTGAGCAAGCATGTCCTTGTGTCTCATTTTCATTAGAGACCTGTAACTTAAGATGAAGTGAAAATCATTGTCTTTGAGTTATGCAAAGCTCCATTTGACTCACCCTCTGCCTCATATGAGTTGCATGAAAATTTCTCTTTAAATACTAATTATACACACACACAATCATACACATACACATATATAGACACTGTCTGTAAAGAAGTATTTTACTCAGTTAAAAGACAGAATATAGTAAGAACTCAGTAAGTGTAAGTTATCAGCGGGAACACCGTTGTCATGCCCTCATCATTAAGACATTCTGTGTGCTTTATTACAGTTACAGAGTAATCTACAGATACATTTGTATAAGCTTTGAAGTAAATCCATGTAGAAGAATTAGGCCATATAGCCCTCTGAATCATTATAAATGTTTGGATATGAATCAGTCCATTTGCCCTGAAATCCAACTCTGTGTTTCCTATGTGGGCATTTATATTCTAATAGTAGGTTGGATTTACACACCAACATTATCCAGATCTTTATTTTAATTAACATATAATGTATTTGTTTCAGGGGTACAAATCTGTGATTCATCAATCTTACACAATTCACAGCGCTCACCATAGCACATACCCTCCCTCCCCAATGTCCATCACCCAGCTCCCCCATCCCTTTCACTCCCCTCCCCTCCAGCAACCCTCAGTTTGTTTCCTGAGATTAAGAGTCACTTATGGTTTGTCTCCCTCTCTGGCTTCATTTTGTTTCATTTTTCCCTCCCTTCCCCTATGATCCTCTGTCTTGTTTCTAAAATTCCTCATATCAGTGAGATCATATGATAGTTGTCTTTCTCTGATTGACTTATTTCGCTTGGCACAATACCCTCTAGTTCCATCCACATTATTGCAAATGGCAAGATTTCACTTTTTGATAGCTGCATAGTATTCCATTGTGTGTGTATGTACACACACACCACATCTTCTTTATCCATTGATCTGTTGATGGATATCTAGCTCTTTCCATAGTTTGGCTACTGTGGACATTGCTGCTATAAATGTTGGGGTGCATGTGCCCCTTTGGATCACTACATTTATGTCTTTAGGGTAAATACTAAGTAGTGCAATTGCTGGGTCATAGGGTAGCTCTATTTTCAACTTTTTGAGGAACCTCCGTACTGTTTTCCAGAGTGGCTGCACAGCTTGCATTCCCACCAACAGTGTAGGAGGGTTCCCCTTTCTCCACATCCTTGCCAACACCTGTTGTTTCCTGACTGGTTAATTTTAGTCTTTCTGACTGGTTTGAGGTGGTATCTCACTGTGGTTTTGATTTGTATTTCCTTGATGCTGAGTCATGTTGAGCACTTTTTCATGTGTCTGTTGCCCATTTTGATGTCTTCTTTGCAGAAATGTCTGTTTATGTCTTCTGCCCATTTCTTGATTGGATTATTTGTTCTTTGGGTGTTGAGTTTGATAAGTTCTTTATAGATTTTGGATACTAGCCCTTTATCTGATACGTCATTTGCAAATATCTTCTCCCATTCTTTCAGTTGTCTTTTGGTTTGGTTGACTGTTTCCTTTGCTGTGAAAAAGCTTTTGATTTTGATGAATTCCCAGTAGTTCATTTTTGCCCTTGCTTCCCTTGCCTTTGGCGATGTTTCTAGGAAGGAGTTGCGGCTGGGGTCAAAGAGGTTGTTGCCTGTGTTCTCCTTAAGCATTTTGATGGATTCCTGCCTCATATTGAGGTCCTTCACCCATTTTGAGTCTGTTCTTGTGTGTGGTATAAGGAAATGGTCCAGTTTCATTCTTCTGCATGTGGCTGTCCAATTTTCCCAACACCATTTTTTGAAGACTGTCTTTTTTCCATTGGACATTCTTTCCTGCTTTGTCAAAGATTAGTTGACCATAGAGTTGAGGGTCCATTTCTGGACCCTCTATTCTGTTGCATTGATCTATGTGTCTGTTTTTATGCCAGTACCATACTGTGTTGATGATGACAGCTTTGTAATAGAGCTTGAAGTCCGGAATTGTGATGCTGCCAACTTTGGTTTTCTTTTTCAACATTCTTCTGANCTTTTTCAACGTTCTTCTGACTATTCGGGGTCTTTTCTGGTTCCATATAAGTTTTAGGATTATTTGTTCCATTTCTTTGAAAAAAGTTGATGGTATTTTGATGGGGATTGCATTAAATGTGTAGATTGCTCTAGGTAGCATTGACATTTTCAAAATATTTGTTCTTCCAATCCATGAGCACGGAACGTTTTTCCACTTCTTTGTGTCTTCCTCCATTTCTTTCATGAGCACTCTATAGTTTTCTGTGTACAGGTTCTTTGCCTCTTTGGTTAGGTTTATTCCTAGGTATCTTACGGTTTGGGGTACATTTATAAATGGGATCGACTCCTTAATTTCTCTTTCTTCTATCTTGTTGATATATAGAAATGCAACTGATTTCTGTGCATTGATTTTATATCCTGACACTTTACTGAATTCCTGTATGATTTCTAGCAGTTTTGGAATGGAGTCTTTTGGGTTTTTCACATAAAGTATCATATCATCTGCAAATCTTCTTTGCTGATTTGGATGCCTTTTATTTCTTTTTGTTGTCTGATTGCTGGTGCTAGGACTTCTAGTATTATGTTGAATAGCAGTGGTGATAGTGGACATCCCTGCCTTGTTCCTGACCTTAAGGGAAAAGCTCTCAGTTTTTCCCCATTGATAATGATATTCGCTGTGGGTTTTTCATAGATGGCTTTTATGATTTTGAGGTATATACCCTCTATTCCTATACTGTGAAGAGTTTTGATCAAGAAAGAATGCTGTACTTTGTCAAATGCTTTTTCAGCATCTATTGAGAGTATCATATGGTTCTTATTCTTTCTTTTATTAATGTCTTGTATCACATTGTTTGATTTGCAGATGTTGAATCAACCTTGCAGCCCAGGAATAAATCCCACTTGGTTGTGGTGAATAATCCTTATAATGTACTGTTGGATACTACTGGTTAGTATTTTGGTGAGAATTTTTGCATCCATGTATCCAGATGTTTTATAATACAATGTAAATGTGAGTCATCATTTTTATTTTATTTTATTTTATTTTAACTAAGTCTTAAGACCTCTTTTAGAAACACATTGATGTCTAACTTTGAGCTACAGGTCAGTTAAATGAAGATTAGGTTATTGAAGAGGTTTAGTTATTTGTTTGTTTGTTTTCTTTCCTCAAGTGAACGGTCTTTTAAACAGTTCTCTCTAAAGCGTAAGGAAATTTTTAGCTGGACTTGCCCATTTAAGAAAAAAATCATACATTAACAGCAGATAATGAAATTCTATTTTCAGATTTCTGGGTGAATAATTCATTGTTGTACCCAGCATCCCAAATTGTGACAAGTTAAAACTTTACTCAAAAAGGACAACAAAGGAGACAGTACACATTCTTATCTATCACATTGGTCTAGTGGGAAATCGAAAGAACTGACATCAGAGGTCTTTATGGCCCCAGATAGGTATTATACAGAGTTCTGATCGCTTATATATAAGATTGAAATGGAAATAGTTGGAAAACAGCCATTTTATCTTGTCAGATCCTTTCAGAGGACTTACAGTTCACACTAGCATAACCTGAGTGATATTTGCAAGGAATTGCTAAGTAATGAAAATGTACCCTATAGTGCCAACCAGAAATGAAAGTATCATGTCAGCACAATACCTGTCAGATGGTCTTTAGATAAAGATTCTAGGCTTTTAACTTCATTTAATGAAAAAAAACCCTGGGTAATCAGTCTTGTAGTGTAATGGAACTTTTATCTCACTGTGTAAGTAAATTATGGATAGAGTTATACACTTAGGAGGTGACCTACATAGTATATTCAAAATACACAATTAAGAATGGTATTCAATCTTGAAATAAATTTTTCCCCTTTTCTGGAAAATAGGGGAATGGGCTTGATAAAGTACTGAATGCAAGCATACCAAAAATAGTCACTGCATTTTTTTCCCAGAAGACCCTCCTTATGTGAGTACAGAGTAAATCTGAAACTGCTTGAAATACCTTAACCTATACCTGTGGTTGAGCCCATAACTTCCAGAGTCAGCCAGACAATTGTTCAAATATCAGCTTAGACATTTACTTTTTTGTGACCTCAAGTGATTTGCCTAAGTTTTTTGAGCCTCAGTTACCTTGTATATAAAATATTACTAGTGCGTGCCTACCAGTGTTAATTTGATGAATTGGTAAAATAATTAAAAAGAAATGATATGCTTGTGCTTGACACATTTTGAATATTGAAAGGTAGAACTGTATTGATGATATTCATTGTATCTGGGTGAATTTAAGTTATCAAATCTCTTTGTGTTCCCTGCTTCCCAACTTTAAAGGTAGGATATGTAATTATCTTATAAATTTGTAAGAATTGGGGTACTTGGGTGGCTCAGTCTGTTAAGCATCTGCCTTTGGTTCAGGTCATGATTCTGAGGTCCTGGGATCAAGCCCTACCTCCAACTCCTTTCTCAGCGGGGAGTCTGCTACTTCCTCTCCCTCTGACCATCCTCTCCGATCATGCTCTTTCTCTCACATGCTCTCTTCCTCTCTCTCGTAAATAAATACAATCTTTAAAAAAATAAAGTTGTAAGAATTAAACACGTTGCATACAATGTATGCAAAATGAGGAAACAGTGATTATCACATAGTGAGTGTTACATATGCATTATCTTTTATTTGAAGTGAGAGTATCAGATAGTGTTTAAGAACACATGCTGTAGAAAATTTATAGGAGAGATATGAAGACCAGTTCTACTACTTACTTAATCTCTGTACTTCAGTTTCCTCATTTCTAAAATTTGGGTTTGAATAGTCCTTATGAGGGTTATATGAGCAATACATATAATGATCTTAGAATAGTGCTTGGCATTAGTAAATACATAATAAATGATTTGACTGTGTGTGTGTGTATGTGCATGTCTTTTAAAAATACAGAAAATTATGAAGAATCATATAATAAGCATCCATATACTCAGTACCAAAAAGTAATAAGTACTAGCAATGTCATATCTTTATAACAAAATAAAATATTTCAGAACCCTTTTTATACTAAGTGAAATTTCATAGTTTTTGTCTTTTTTCATTTTCTTTTTCTCTTTTTAGTACTGCTGTAGCACTGAATTTTAAAATGTGACAATACTAGATGTTGTCAAAGAACACGTGTCCTTAGAATCAGATGTCCTGTTCTCTAGTTCTACTGACCACTGTTTGATCCTGGCTTAATTTCTTAACCTTCCTATAACACAGTTTCCTCATTGGTAAAATGCTGCTAATGATACTTTACTTACGAGTCTTTCACGAAGGAAAAAAATGTGGAAAAATTCCTGAGCATAGAGCTTGCTGTATAGCAAATGCTCAATTTACTGAAAAACAATTTCCTGAAATATTTTCTTAACATCATGGGGGACGGGATTGGAAAAGTCAGTTAATCTACTTCCCTTTCTATGCAACTTTAGTGTCTTGAATTTAGGTTCTATAAGGGCAAGATTTTTGTCAGTTTAGATTATTTTGTATATATTTGTATGTCTCCAATGCCATATAGTAAGGATTCAGTAAATATTTATTGAGTGTTAAGTGAATTGAAAAAGGATTGTATCAGACAAGCCATTATTTTTTTAGCAACATAATTTTAGTTATTTCATGACTAACTTTTCCTTCTGACCCACCCACACAGATTTATGTATATAGATTAGAATAGCTAACATTTATTTTGCTTTTAGTATGTGTTAATTACTATTCTAAGCACTTGGCCTATATTAGCTCATTTATTCCTCATTCTAGTTCTATGAGGAAAGTATTATTAGCCCATTTTAAAAATGGAAGCTGAGGTACAGAGAACCAAGTCATTCTCCTAGAATCATGTAGCCAATAAATATCAGAGTCAAAACCCAAATTTACTCAAACCCTGGATATAAAACTCTTGCTTCTGACCAGAGTCCATGTCAGCCTTTGTTTATTTTTATTTGAGAGAGAGAGAGAGAGAGAGAGAGAGAGAGCATGCATGCTAGCATCAGGGAGGGGCAGAGTGAGAAAGAGAATCCTTAAGAAGACTCCCCACTGAGTATAGAGCCCACTGTGGGGTTCTCTCCCAGAACACTGGATCATGACTTGGGCTGAAATCAAGAGCCTGCCACTTAACCAACTGAGCTACCAGGCGCCCCTGTTTTTATTTTAAAGATAAAAAAAAAGGTACTTTAAAAACTTGGTCATTCTTGTGAGAGAAAAAAGAGAAGATGGTGGCAGATGCATTTCTTCTAAAATTTGGCCAGTAACATCTTTTTCATCATTGAATCCTGGACCTCTGAGAGGACAAAAGAAGGGATATACCCTTCCCTATTCAGGGTAAAAAAAATGGGAGCATTACTTGAGATACTCTTTTTTTTTTTTAACTGAAGTTTTTATTTTATATTGGACTGATATTTTTAATTAAAATTTTTTCCCAGCCTTATTGAGATATAATTGTGGACTGGGCTTTTTATTTATTTTATATTATTTCATTTTATTTTTTGACAATTCATCACTCTTCCCTTTTTTTTGTTTCTTTTTCAAACTTTTATTTGAATTCTAGTTACAGTAATACTGTTTTCAGGAGTAGAATTTAGTGATTCATCACTTACACATAACGCCCAATGCTCAACACGAGTGCCCTACTTAATATCCATCACACATCTAGCCCATTCCCCACCCACTTCCCTCCATCAACCCTCAATTCGTTCTCTATCCTTAAGAGTCTCTTATGGTGTGTTTCCCTCTCTCTCTCTTCCCCCCACCCTCCCAAATGTTCATCTGTTTGTTTCTTAAACTTCATATATGAGTGAAATCATGTGGTATTTGTCTTTCTCTGACTGACTTATTTCACTTAGCATAGTACACTCTTGCTCCATCTGCATCATTGCGAATGGCAAAATTTCATTCTTTTTGATGGCTGAGTAATATTCCATTGTATATATGTACCACATCTTTATCCATTCATCAGTCAATGGACCTTTGGGCTCTTTCAATAATTTAGCTGGTGTTACTAATCCTGCTATAAATATTGGTTCATATGTACCCCTTTGAATTTGTATTTTTGTATCCTTCGGGTAAATACCTAGTAGTGCAAGTGCTGGAATGTAGGGTAGTTCTATTCTGACTTTTTGAGGAACCCCCATACTGTTATCCAGAGTGGCCACACCAGTTTACATTCCCACCAACAGTGCAAGAAGGTTCCTCTTTCTTCATGTCCTCACCAACACCTGCTTTTTCTTGTGTTGTTAATTTTAGCCATTCTGACAGGTGTGAGGTGGTCCAATTTCATCATGGTTTTGATTTGTATTTTCCTGTTGATGCATTATGTTGAGCATATATTCATGTGTCTGTTAGCCATCTGGATGGCTTCTTTGGAAAAATGTCTATTCATGTCTTCTGCCCATTTCTTAACTAGATTATTGTTACTGAGTTTGGTAAGTTGTTGATAGATTTTGGATACTAACCCTTTATCCAATATATCACTTGCAAATATCTTCTCCCATTGCATTGGCTGCGTTTTAGTTTTGTTGATTATTTCCTTTGCTGTGCAGAAGCTTTTTATCTAGATGAAGTCCCAATAGTTCATTTTTTACTTTTGTTTCCCTTGCTTTTGGAGACGTGTCTAGTAAGAATTTGATACAGCTGAGGTTAAAGAGGTGGCTGCCTGTGTTTTCCTCTAGGATTTTGATGGTTTCCTGTCTCACATTATGTCTTTCATCCATTTGGAATTTATTTTTGTTGTGAACAAAGGTGGTCCAATTTCATTCTTCTGCATGTTGCTGTCCAGTTTTCCCAACACCATTTGTTGAAGAGACTGTCTTTTTTCCATTGGATCTTCTCTCCTGCTTTGTCAAAGATTAGTTGACCACATAGTTCTGGATCCATTTCTGGGTTTTTTTCTGTTCCATTGATCTATGTGTCTGTTTTTTTGCCAGTACCATACTATCTTGATGACTACAGCTAGATTTTAAACCAAAGAGTGTAATAAGAGGTGAAGAAGGGCATTACAACATAATTAAGGGATCCATCCATCAAGAAGATCTATAAATTTAAAGAAACTTGTTGATAATAATGCAGTGATAGTACGGGAATTTAACACTACTTACTGTAGTGGGCACATCATCTAAGCAGAAAATCAGCAATCCTAAAGCAGCAGAATATACAATCTTTTCCAGTGCACATGGAACATTCTCTAGAATAGATCACATACTGAGTCACAAATCAGCCCTCAACAAGTACAGAAGGATTGAGATCCTACCATGCATATTTTCAGGCCATAATGCTATGAAATTTAAAGTCACTCACAAGAAAACATTTGGAAAGACCAGAAATACATGGAGGTTAAAAAAAATCCTACTAAAGAATGAATGGCTTAACCAGGAAATTAAAGAAGAAATTAAAAAGTACATGAAAGCAAATGAAAATGAAAACATGACAGTCCAAACCTTTGTGGTGCAGCAAAGGCAGTCCTAAGAGGGAAGTATATTGCAATACAGGCCTAACCTCAAGAAGCAAGAAAAGTCTCAAATCCACAACCTAACCTTACATCTAAGGGAGCTAGAAATGGAACAACAAAGCCTAAAGCTGGTAGAAAAAGGGAAATAATAAAGATTAGAGCAAAAATAAATGATATGGAAACAAAAAACCCAGTAGAATAGATCAAGGACACTAAGAGCTAATTTTTTGAAAGAATTAATAAATTTGAAAAACCCGGGATGCCTGGGTGGCTCAGTCATTTAAGTGGCTGCCTTTAGTTCAGGTCATGATCCCGGGGTCCTGGGATCAAGTCCTGCATCAGGTTCCATGCTCAGCAGGGAGCCTCCTTCTCCCTCTGCCTGCCGCTCCCCCTGCTTGTACTCTTGTGCACTCTTTCTAGCAAATAAATAAATAAAATATTTTAAATAAATAAATAAATAAATAAATATGAAAAACCCCCTTACCAGACTTATCAGAAAGAAAAGAGAAAGGACCCAAATAAATAAAATTATGATGAAAGAGGAGATATTATAGCCAATACCACAGAAATACAAATAATTATAAGAGAATATTATGAAAAATTATATGACGACTGGGCAATCTAGAAGACATGGAGAAATTCATAGAAACATGCAAACTACCAAAACTGAAACAGGAAGAAATTTTAACAGGTCCATATCCAGCAAAGAAATTAAATCAGTAATCAAAAATCTTGCAACAAACAAAAGTCCAGGGATGGATGACTTCCCAGGTGAATTCTATCAGACGTTTAAAGAAGAATTAACACCACACCTATTCTTCTCAACTGTTCCAAAAAATAGAAATGGAAGGAAAACTTCCAAACTCGTTCTATGAGGCTGACATTACCTTGATTCAAAAAAAGACAAAGACCCCACTAAAAAGGAGAATTGCAGGCCAATATCCCTGATGAACATGGATGCAGAAATTCTCAACAAGATACTAGTTAATTGAGTCTAACAGTACATTAAAAGAATTAGTCACCATGATCAAATAGGATTTATTCCTGGACTGCAGGGGTGACCACATTAATAGAAGAAAGAATAAGAACCATATGATCCTCTCAGTAGATGCAGAAAAAGCAATTGACAAATTACAGCATCCATTCTTGATATAAACCCTCAACAAAGTAGGGATAGCAACAACATACCTCAACATCATAAAGGCCATATACAAAAGACCCACAGCAAATATCCTCAATGGGGGAAAATGGGGGGGTTTTCCTCTGTGAATCAGGAACAAGACACAGATGTCCACTCTCACAATTACTATCTAACATAGTACTGGAAATCTTAGCCTTAATCAGGCAACAAAAAGAAATAAAACGCAAAATCAGCAAGGAAGAAGTCAAACTTTCACTACTTGCAGACAACATGATACTGCACATCAGTAATTGCTGATTACTGCAATTAATTGCTAGAACTAATAAGTGAATTCAGCAATGTTACAAGAAATAAAATCAACATACAGAAATCTGTTTAATTTCTATATACCATGATGAAGCAGCAGCAAAAGAAATCAAGGAATCAATCCCATTTACAGTTGTGCCAAAAACTGTGAAATACCTAGGAATAAACCTAACCAAAGAGGTAAAAGATCTGTACTCTTAAAAACTATAGGAAACTTATGAAGGAAATTGAACAGGACACAAAGAAATGGAAAAACATTCCATGCCCATGTTTGGAAGAACAAACATTGTTAAAATAGCTATACTACCCAAAGCAATCTACATATTTAATGCAATCCTTATAAAAATGCCACCACCATTTTTCACAGAACTAGAATAAACAAACCTAAAATTTGCATGGAACCACAAAAGACCCCAAATAGCCATAGCAATCCTGAAAAAAAGAAAAGAAAAGCTGGAGGCATCACAATTCTGGACTTTAACTTATATTATGAAGATAGTCTTTATTTATTTGGAACAAAGTATTTAAAAAAGCACTGTATGTGAGATAGTGGGTTGGCTCTCAGTGCTATTGGACAACCAGAAGTAGATAGAACAGACCAACTGGGGCCTGAATTGTTTTTCCTGAAAGTCTTTCCTTATGTATAAAACTGTCCCTGGACCTGCCACCATCTTAACACCCTAAGCATATTACCTAATTTGGGGAGATCTTCTATACCTACTTAGTAATGGTGATGTTATATAGATATAGGTCTGCCTCTTTTACTATTTCATGAAATTCTCAAGAGTGGGTTCTTTTCTCAATCGTTTTTATATCCTAGCACTTAGCATAGTCCAACACTTCATAGACATTCGGTAAATATTTGTTTAACCAGTGAATGAAGGATGAGAATGATTTTAAGAAGCAGAAACTTTCTGTAGTCTCACCAGGCATTTTACTATTCTACACCTGCTGAGGTAGGCTGGCAATCAGAGGAAATTGTGTTCTTTTTAAACCATAGGTTTAAGCTCTTAAATGAATAACAAGTGAAGACCTTTACCCGCATTAAAAGAGGCTATTTCATTATTGTTATTAAGATGCATTAACACATTGTAGCACTTGATTGAGGTATTCTTTACTGAGATGGCCAATGAAGCCTTTAAGCTTGGAACTGCTAAATTGTGAAAGGAAACACAAAAGATAAAGGTTTGTATTTTCTTTGATCTACTCAGGGTGTCTGATTGAGTTTTCACTTTCTTTAAAAATTGTATCAGATTGAACCTTAGAAAAGAGCAATAGGACACATCAGTGTTTCAGAGGTTTTCATGTTGCTTTACAGAGATAAGGGGATGATAGGGCCCTGCATACTAAACTAAAATGTGTTTATTTTCAGTTTTGAATTTAAATTACTTGGGATACCAGTTCCTCTTCACTACAGCATTACACACCACATACATACATGCACATATACACAGAAACATACCTCTCTCTTTCTCCCACTTTCTCATTTTATGTTCCTTTTAGTATGCTGTATTTACATTTTATTAATATGTTGTTACCTTACCATATAACACTGACACAATCAAGGAGTTAAATCTCCCAAGGGTGAGAAATGTTTCCTTTACATATCTGCCATCCTTATCCCCAGAGTTTTCACTTGGGTTTTCTAATATAAGCCTTTCTGTAGATTAAGCAATTGAAGTTCAGACAAATTAAGGGAATCGCTTCAAAGATGCACACATCATAAGTTTCATTGCTAGAACCATAAAATTAACTGTCATACAGTTTGCTATCTGTGTAAAATGGGAATAGTTCATTTTAAACCTGGTGACATGTATAGAATTAGGCTGTGTCTAGCTGTATACCTATCAAACCCATTTCAGTGTTGATTTCTATTGACTATTAATAAATCCGTATAGTTGTGAAATCAAAAAGGGAAAATACATGAGCCATCTTGTGGTGGAATAATTTTACTTTTAAAAATATTCCCCATGTATATTGACTAAGGAAAAATTGTGATGGGAACAGCAATAAATAAAACTAAATAAATTCGTTTTAGGGAGACCTAACCGAAAGCTGCTGTCATTATTTCTATTGCTTTATACATCTACAGACCAAATATCATATTCATGATACTTTAGGGACTTGACAATTTGTTTTTAATGAAGGGATTTTTAAGCAGTAAGTTTGTGTACTTTTTATCCACCATCACTTTACTAAAGGAAAGTTCACCCTAAGCACGTTGGACATGGGAATGAAAAATCCCCAGTATTCAAGTCACTCAGGAGGTAGGGGATAAATTGTTTAATTTTTGAAGGTACATTCAGGCAAGTAATTAGAGAACCATTATGTGCTAGAAGCCCATTAATGTATCTCCAAAAGGCAATCTACTCTTACTTAGCTTTATTGACCTGCCTGATAAATCCCACAGAATGTGATGGTTGGAGTCTGGTTTATTTCAGGAAAAACAATTTAGATATAATTTTTGCCCAAGTCATTGTTGAAATGGAAAGAAATGAACATATCTTATTTCATCTTAAAGTATCCCCTTTTGGAAAATCTTTGTCACCCCAAGAGAAGGACAGCTGGATATCTAAATAGTCTTTGAAAAGTGAAACCCCTCCCCATCTTGACTCTTCTTCCAAAGCTCAAATCTCTCTTTGTTTCTGACACTGCTATAAATCCATGTGCATAAGAGAAATTTATGCTATACTTCAAATGAATCTTTATTAATAATCAAATTAATTTCCCCTTAGTGTTCAAACTTTCTGCTAATGATTGACCAACAGTTCCAGAAACCTAACTAGAGAAAGATTGCTTTCTAAATTAGCACTGTCGGGAAACAAGAATTCCCGTTGCCTCAGAGGTCCTTCTAGCTGGACTAAGAATCAAATTGACATGCGATAGATTAACAGGAGAAAACCAAATTTAATAGGTATGTGTACGGGGAATCCACATAGAAGTGGAAATTCCAAGATAGTCAGGCAAAATGAGGTTTACATGTCATTCTGAACTAAGAAGAAGGGGGTTGGGATCTAGGACTTCAGAGGAGTTGAATACACTTGACAGGGCAATAAGAAGAGCAGACGTTCAGTAATTAGATGTTTGTCCTACCATACAGGTGGGTCACTCAGATAAAATTATCTCTATTAATAATCCTTATTGTGAGACATCCTTTTTCTAAACCCCAATTAAATCTAAATCCCAATTTAGATTCTTCTTTGTAGTTAAGGAAGGGACAGAAGTTTCTCTTAACCCCACATGGCCTCAAGTGCCTTCAGCTCAAAATAATCCCCATGCCAAAGTGATACATTAGTGGGGGGGGGCATGTCCTGAACCCCCTCACCATATAATGTTATACTGAACAATAAATGAATACTGTGCAGTTCTGCTTTGTCAATAATCACATACAACTGAGAAATAGTGATGGATTTCAAGATTCAAATTCTGAGTGACCAATGGTCTTCTAAACTGATAAGTTGAGAAATTTTGTTTATCAGCTGATGACACCATTCTTATAAATATTTTAAGAAAAGTATAAATAAATTCTATATACAGATTGTTTATTTATTATAAAATTTAATATCATTCAGATTTTTCATTCTCAGTTGTCCCTAGATTAAGATTCTTTGAATGTCAAAAGGGAAAGAAAATGGTCTTCCAGAGGAACTGTTTTCAAAGTCAATTTTAGGGTGCCTGGGTGGCTCAGTGGGTTAAGGCCTCTGCCTTCAGCTCGGGTCATGATCTCAGGGTCCTGGGATTGAGGCCCACATTGGGCTCTCTGCTCAGCAGGGAGCCTGCTTCCCCCTCTCTTTGCCTGCCTCTCTGCCTACTTGTGATCTCTCTCTCTCTGTGTCAAATAAGTAAATAAAATCTTTTAAAAAAAAGTCAATTTTATCCTGCAAACTCATTGTTCATGTGAAATCTAATGGGAAAGACCAGTATCAAAAGCAGGGGAGTCTTTCTGGGTGAATCTGAAGAGAACAGAGTGACACAAAACTTCTCTCAACCTCCTCGCTGCCATAATCTCTCAAGAACTTTGTCCAGTACAGTTTAAAAATTAATGATCTAGTCAAATAGCAGTTTATAGAAGAATGATGGAGGAAAAAAAATCTGGAGATGTTAAATGAATGCAATTCTCCAAGAGAAATGGAGTCACAATTAGAAATCAGTTCAGTACTTTTTTAGCACAGGCTTCTCCATGAGACCATACCCGAGAAAGTTTTGTACCTGTAGATCACTCCATCTTCCCATTTTCTCAGAAACCACATCACTTACTGGCCATGTCCATCATGACATAATGTAATTTGTGAAATCTTTCAGGTCAGTGAAGTTATTTACCTTTTAGTAGAGTTGAAAACAATTTTTTTTGTATGTCCTCTTTGAAGAAATGTCTGTTCATGTCTTCTCCCCATTTTTACTTGTTTGTTTGTTTGTTTGTTTTTTGCCTCAGGGGTACAGGTCTGTGAATCATCAGGCTTACACCTTTCACAGCACTCACCATAGCACAAACCCTCCCCAATGTCCATAACCCATCCACCCTATCCCTGCCCTCCCAAAACAATTTGATAGTGGAAACTGCATAGCACTATCTTGGAATCCCATAAAGTGCTTTTGGTCTACCAAAAAACAATGGATAAAAGATAAGACCAGCAATAGAATATAATGCACTATTGCTTTTTGGGTAATATATTTTACAGAATACTTTTACACAGAATATGACTATATGTTTCATGAAGAAGAATTCCATGCATAAACAGATGTGAGAAAGGGTGCATTAAACAAAGTTAAATAGTACTAATGAACTTCTCAGAGATTTTTTTATATGCTTCCATACATTGTGAATCTGCAGTAATTGGCATTTTTCAAATATATTCATCATAAAGGCATTAAAATATGTTCAATACTACATCTCTCAGAATGGTGGTCTGTATTATATATATATAATTTTTTGCATAATATATTCAGTAAAGTATAACAAACAAATGAAGGAGTCAGAAGTTTGGTGATTTTAACTCTAACACTGGTATACCATGTAAGCTCTAGGAAGTAACTTCTTTGAGCCTGTTTCTTCATCTATAAACTTGCATACATAACACCAGCATTGCCTATTTAAAAGTTATGTATGTATCAAGTGGGATTGTAATATAAAATGCTTTGCAAAAAGTTAGGCAGCGTTTAAATATAAAGTATGTTTATTATGCTATAAGTTTACAATCATGATTTCACTGATAGATTTCAGTAGATACAGGGCACCTGAGTGGCTCAGTAGATTAAACATCTGCCTTCGGCTCCAGTCATGATCCCAGGATCCTGAAATTGAGTCCTCCCATCATGCTCACTGCTCAGTGGGGAGCCTACTTTTCTCTCTCCTTCCAGCTTGTGTTCTCTGACACTATCTCCGTATGTCTCTCTCAAATAAGTAAATAAAATCTTAAAAAAAAAAAGATTTGACTAGATACACAAAGAACATAGTTTCAACTAAACTTTTTAGAATAAAAATGGTAATATGTCAGGCACTAGGGTGGCTTAGTTGGTTAAACATCTGCCTTTGGCTCTGGACATGATCCCAAGGGTCCTGGGATGGAGTCCCTCATCGAGCTCCCTGCTCAGTGGGGAGGGAGCCTGCTTCTCCCTCTGCCTGCCACTCCTGCTACTTGTATTCTCTGTCTGTCAAATAAATATATAAAATCTTTTTTAAAATTGGTAATATGTCTAGCCAGTTATGTTTTAGACAACAAAGCAGTTTTATTCAAAAGACTTACTATTATGATATGCATTTATTTATTTTTTAAAAAAGATTTATTTTTCTATTTATTTGACAGAGAGAGACACAGTAAGAGAGGAAACACAAGCAGGGGAAGTGGGAGAGGGAAAAGCAGGCTTTTTGTGGAGCAGGGAGCCCGATGTGGGGCTCGATCCCAGGACCCTGGGATCATGACCTGAGATGAAGGCAGACGCTTAACATGTGCATTTAAAAAATTATTTCTAGTGCTAGAGAATTTTGGATTTGTTATTTTTTTTTGTAAACATATTGGTCTTGGAGAAGCTAGTTGAAAAATTACCAAATTATGTGTAACATAACATAACATAACAACAAGAACAAAAAAGTTTGGGTAGGTATATTAAAGGCAGCTGAGACATTTACTGTTTTTCCTCTTTGAGTTGCTTACTATTAAAAAAAATTCACATTTCAGAGATAGAACAGTATGGTCTCTATAAATATGCCTATTATATAACTTAATATTCAGTCTGAAGGATCAATTCAAGGCATTGGTCATATAAAAATAATTGGTTACCTATAATATTTTCATCAGGGAATAAAGTTATTTTTAAGCAACTCTTATCTTCATTTATTCTGATTTTTCCCTCACCTATGTCCACAAAACACCTTTGCTATATAGGGGCTATAAGAAGGTACTCATAATTTATAGTTCCATTAAGATATATTTATAATGTGTTAAAGTAGCCACTTAAAGGGAATTGAAGATTTTTATGCCAGAATAATGTGACTATTGGTATAAATAGCAAAAATGGAACAAGTTTTCCCTATATTCCAAGTTTAATAAATTTGAAGTAGAATATAATTTCATGAGGACAAAGACTATCTATTCACTTTACCCACATTCCAGCATCCAGAAGAATGGTTGGCGTATAATAACTACTTTCCAGATTTTGTTTTTTCTTACTAAGATCCAGGATTGATAGTGCCCTGGTGCCTGACAGAAGCAAATAAAAATCTTCCCTAGAAGAAGATAACATCATCCAAGTTCACAAATAATTTTTACAAATATTATTTCAAGTACATTCCAGTGCAGAGTGAAAGATACCCAGATAGATGAAGAAACTGGTAACATAACAGATAAACTAAAGCACAAGTACTCCAGATATTGGAAATTAAAAAAAAAATAGTAATAGTAACACATATAAGATATAGTCAAGAGAATGAAAAGAATAGGCATAGATTGGAAGGAAATATTGGCAAAAGATATATATGATAAAAAGCTATTTTCTAAAATAAACAAAGAACTCTTAAAACTTAACAAAAAAGAAAACAACCCATTTGAGAAATAGGACAAAGACATGCTCCACATCGTACATCATTAGGGATATACAAATGAAAACAATAACAAAGTATCAGTATACACCTATGAGAATGGCCAAAACCTAGAACGCTGACAGCACCCAATACTGGTGAGGATATGGAGCAGCAAGAACTCTAGTTCACTGCTAGTGGGAATGCAAAATGGTACCACCACCTTGGAAGATAATTTGGTGTTTTCTTACAAAACTAAACATAATCTTACCATATGACTTAGCAACTATGATCCTTAGTATTTACCCAAAGTTATTAAAAATTTTGTCCACACCAAAACCTGTACACAGATGTTTATGGAAGCTCTATTCACTATTGACAAAACTTGGAATCAATCAAGATGCCCTTCAGCAGATGAAGGGATAAATAAACTGTGAGACATCCAAAAAATGGAATTTTATTCAGCAGTATAAATACTGTGTGATTCTAACTATATAGCATCTGGAAAAAGCAAAACTATAGAGATAGTAAACAGGTCATTGGTAGCTAGAGGTTAGGAGGAAGGAGGGATAAAAAGGCACAGGGGACTTTTAGGACAGTGAAACTACTCACTGTGACACAGTAATGGTAGATACATGTTATTATACACTTGTCCAAATCCATAGAATGTACAACACCAGAATGAATTCTAAACAATGGACTTTAAGTGATAATATATGTCACTGTACATTCAGCTGTAACAAACTGTACTACTCTAGTGGGTGATAGATAATGGAGAGGCTACGCGTGTGTGGGAGCAGCATATTTGGAAAATTATCTGTACCTTTCTTTCAGTTTTTCTGTGAACCTAAACCTGCTTTAAAAAATGAAGCCTAGTTTTTAAAAAAACAGGTAATTTGGTAAATTTCTAGTGAATAGGAAACCATAAAATATAATGTTACATATCTAAAAAATAACCAAATAAAATTCTGTAGTAGACTCTTACTGTCATAAATAGTATTTTTACAATGTCCAATAATGGCATTGACTAATGATTTTATTTTCACAGAATATACCATTTGGTTTATTACAGCATGCTTGGGTCTTCCATGTCCATTTTATAGTCAGGTTAAGACCAAGCTTACATTCCTAAAGTATAAATGTTAATATGATTTCTCAAATAGGTAGCACCCTACATATTAATGTAAGATGTCATTAAAAGACACATCATTTGGGCACCTGGGTGGCTCAGTCGGTTAAGAGTCTACCTTTGGTTCAGGTTGTGATCCCAGAGTCCTGGGATTGAATCCCACATCAGGCTCCCTGGGGAGCCTGCTTCTTTACCCTCCCTGGCCCTTCCTTCCTTCCTTCTTTCCTTCCTTCCTTCCTTCCTTCCTTCCTTCCTTCCTTCCTTCCTTCCTTCCTTCCCTCTCTCCTTCCTTCCTTCCTTCTTTCCTTCCTTCCTTCCCTCCTTCCTTCCTTCCTTCTTTCCTTCCTTCCTTCCTTCCCTCCTTCCTTCCTTCCTTTCTTTCTTTCTTTCTTTCTTTCTTTCTTTCTTTCTTTCTTTCTTTTCCTTCCTTCCTTCCTTCTTTCCTTCCTCCCTCCCTCCCTTCTTTCTTTCTTTCTTTCTTTCTTTCTTTCTTTCTTTCTTTCTTTCTTTCCTCTTTCTCTCTTTCTCTCTTTCTTTCTTTCTTTCCCTCTCTCTCTCTCTCTCTCTCTCAGATAAATAAATCTTTTTTAAAAAGACACATGATATTTTTGGTAAATTTTAAAAAGAAAAACTGCTTCAGAATCAACTATGACACAATGCTCTATTATTTCATTAGATCTTCTCACTAAAATCTGTACTTAGGATCATTTATTTTTATTTTTTTTAAGATTTATTTTTTTATTTACTCATTTGAGAGAGAGAGAGAGAGACAGAGCACAAGCAGGGGAAGAGGCAGAAGCACATTGCCTGCTAAGCTGGGAGCCCAATGCTGGGCTCTATCCCAGGACCTAGATGGAGATCATGACCTGAGCCAAAGGCAGTTGCTTAACCATCTGAGCCACCCAGATGCCCTAGTGAGATCATTTAGAAGCTCTTCAGATAATTAAAAAAAAATAACTCTTGTATGTATGCAAAAAGGGAAACAACTTTGAAAAAACTTAAGTTGCTCCTAAAATGTCTTAAGATTAAAATCCAATACTTTTAAATCACTTTTCAACTCAAGAGTTGTTAATGTCAGTGGTTTTTTATACCATATTGTCTTCTGTACTATCCATGGCATTGGGAGAGGGTACAGTATTTCTTAAAATATTACTTCACTGCTTCCTCCAGCTTTCTTTTATAAGCTATGACACTGGTCTTCCAAGTTTTATTGCCTTCTTAACTTTAGCAGGTGATAGCAATAGAAGATTTTCAGACAATGTCTAGAATTCATAGTTCTTCTCTATTGATCTGAAATAGTTTAATAATTTAGATGTCAAGGGTTTCTGGTATCCAGGGATGCCACCAAAAAACAAATCAAAAAGATTGCATGTGTTCAAGCAACCATCTCATGAATGCTTTCTGGCCAGCAGTAATTTTAAGATGTTTCTGATTTTGATGCATCTCTCTTTTAGAGATATTAAGCTATGAAAAATATGCATACTAGAATCAATGAAATATGGTGTTACTGGTAAAACTGTATCTCAATTATCAACATATATTGTTGTAGATTCAGAGTAATTTAATAAGTACATTTTGGTTTCCCAGTGGATGCAAGACTTACTATTCAGTAGAGCACTACAAGTCAATGAGATTTTTCTCCTACCTAAGTCAATCTCTAAGTCATGTTAGAGTCTCTAAATGAAAGAATTAGATCCTGCCTACCTGGAATGAATGAATTCAGTGAGAATCACAAAAACAAAACAAAACAAAACAAAACAAAAACAAACAAACAAAAACCTACTTGGTTACTCTTGTTGCCTAAGCCCTAAATAATATGAATGAAAATTTATACCATGCCACTGGTCTTTAGGTCAACACAGCTTTGAAAAGCCATCTATGTAGTACCCTTGTACATTCCTTAATGCGTAAAATTTTAAAATGTATCTGTGTTCAACAAGATGAATTGATGGAATAAAACAAGTCTAATAATTGTTAAGTATCTTTCATAGGTTTCTAATAATATTGTAAACTCATTTGTATATCTATAGTCCATATTTCCTGAAGAATAAACACAAGAGCTCCCATTGAATGGTAGATCCCTATGTGTTCCAAATGACCACAAACATGTACTCTATTCACAGACACTTCTCCAAACCTGGCTAATTACCCTGGTTTCAAACCAAGTGCAATGTTCCAAAAATCAAATACTCCAGAATTATGAGAGCCAAACATTTGCTTTAAAATTTTTGTTTAGCTAATATTAGGGCATGAAAGTACTTTTCTTGCTAAGAGATTTATAATCCAGCTCTGTCAATAACTCACTGTTTATGAATATATCATTTGTATCTGCAATCTGCTATTTAGATCCAACTGTATGTATATGATTATTTGCAATCTTCAAATAGGTATAATTAAATGAAGCCAAGCAAAAACATGATGAGATTTGTGACACCTGTAAATTTCTCTCAAAACCGAGTATAATCACTACTGATTAGATAGTTATCAGGTGATTTTTTGCTGCTTATTTTATGTCAGTACTTTTAATATCAACATATGAATATTTCAGACATCCTCAGAATAGTATGTTTCTTTCAATTAAAGGCTATCATGGTTGTAAGCCTTTGGATGGAAGTAGTGAGTGAAATTACCCAGGTATATAAGCACATCTTCAACACAAAAGGGGACAGTTCGTTTACCGTTTGCCCAGGTGTGCAAATAATATATTAATATTCTTTACATTCTTACCAAAAAATGTGTTTATTTATATTTTATCCTGTTCAACATATTGGCAAAGGCAAGAGCTGCTGGAAAGAAAGACAATTTGAAATGCTAATGTGGTACAAAGTGATAGAGATGTCCAAGAGATTTTGGAGTGAGTAAACCTTTCAAATCTGGGCCCATGATGTAAAATGGAAAATAAAAGTGCATGTTCCCGGGCTTTGTCATCAAAGCAGAAGGATAGTATCCAGATGCTGTTTTCTCTAGAACATGGTGTAGGGGCTAACATGCTGGGCTTAGAATTTTAGGAAGTTCAGAAAGGTTAAGAAGTTTCTCAAGTCACGTATGTGAAACAACCTGTACTAGTAACATGATGGATGTTTATTCCACAATTCTTTCCTTTACCCTCTGAAATCTCTTAAACGTACTTTGTGGAGGATTAAAAATATGAAAAAGTGGTTAACAAGAGCCACAACGTGGCTCTGCTCTTTCTTCTCCTCCTCCCCCTCCTCCTCTTGCTGCTGCATCTACACATGGCCCTTATATTGTGTTTAAAATACTTTGAGTAAAAGAAAATATATACTTTGAGTATTCAAGATATGCTGAGATGATTAGAGAAAATCTCATGTAAGATTTCTTAATTGCCAGGAAGTTTTGGAATGTGTGCTTAGCATCAACAAACGAAGGTCTATGATATATTGTTGTATAAGAAACCATCCTTAATGTTGATAATTCAAGTTAATACGTATATATCATTGCTCTTACATCTGTGGGTAAGCTGGGTGGTTCTACTGATCTGGCCCAGGCTGGGATCATCTTGGCAGGGTCCAGTCCTGCATCTGTGCTCAGCTGGTTTATGAACTGGGGGCTAGGTATCCTAGGATGGACCTCATTCATGTCTGATGCTTGGCTGGCAGTCATCTGGCACAATGACTAGGCCTTGTGTCTTTCATTATCCAGCAGATTATCCAGAGCTTGTTTTCATGGTAATAGCAGCATATCAAGAGAGCAGGCAGTAGGATGCAGGGCCTTGAAATTGGCACAGCTTCACATACATTGCATTTATTTGACAAAACAATTCACACACCATCCTGGATCCAAGGAGTTGAAAACATATTCTACTCATGATGAGAAGAGCTATAAAGTCACGTTGCAGAGGGCTGGGATATAGAAAGAAATGATGAATTGGGGAACTTTTTTTTTTAAGATTTTATTTATTTATTTGACAGAGAGAAAGATTACAAATAGGCAGAGAGGCAGGCAGAGAGAGAGAGGAGGAAGCAGGCTCCCTGCTGAGCAGAGAGCCCGATGTGGGGCTCAATCCCAGGACCCTGAGATCATGACCTGAGCCGAAGGCAGCGGCTTTAACCCACTGAGCCACCCAGGAGCCCCAGGAAACTTTTTCTTTAGTTGAAGTATAGTTGACATACAATGTTATATTAGTTTCAGGTGTACAACATAATGAATCAACAATTCTATACATTGCATATTGCTCACCACCATGAATGTAGTTACCATCTGTCATCATGAAATGTTATTACAATATTATTGACTACATTCTGTACTATATACTTTTCATCCCCATGATTTATTTATTCTCTTACTGGAAGTTTGTACCTCTTAATCCCCATCATCTTTTTTGTCCATTTTCCTACCCCCATCCCTTCTGGCAACCACCAATTTGTCTTCTATATTTATGAATCTGTTGTTTGTTCATTTTTAAAGACTCTACATTATAAGTGAAATCATATGATATTTGTCTTTCTCTGTGTGACATTTCAGTTAGCATGAAACCCTCTAGGTACATCCATGTTTTTGCAAATGGCAAGATTTAAGTCTTTTTTATGGTTGAGTAGTAGTCACACAATATGGCTGTGTATATATACCACATCTTCTTTAACCATTCACCTATTAGGTTGCTTCTATATCTTGGCTATTGTAAATAGTGCTCTAGTAAACATAGGGGTGCATATATCTTTCCAAATTAGCATTTTAATTTTTGGGGGGTAAATTCCCAAAAGTAGAATTACTAGATTGAATGGTATTTCTATTTTTGTTTTTTGAAGAACTTCCACACTGTGTCCCATACTGGCTTGACCAATGTACATTCCCACCAACAGTGTATGCAGGTTCCCTTTTCTCCATATCCTCACCAACACTTGTTATTTCTTACTAGCCATTCTGACTGGTGTGAGGTGATAACTCATTGCGGTTTTGATTTGCATTTCCCTGGTGATGAGTGATGTTGAGCATCTCCTCATAAGTTTGTTGGCTATCTGTATGTATTCCTTGGAAAAACTTATATTCATCCCATTTTTAAATTGGATTATGTTTTTTGTTGATGGGTTATATGAGTTCTTTATATTTTTTGGATATTAGCACCTTATCAAATATATCATTTGCAACTATTTTCTTCCATTCAGTAGGTTGCCTTTTCATTTTGTTGATGGTGTCCTTCACTGTGCTAAAATTTTTTAGTTTGAAGTAGTCCCAATAGTTTACTGTTGCTTTTGTTTCCTTTGCCTGAGATGATGTCCAGATTGCCTGTGTTTCCTTTTAAGAGTCGTGTCACTTCAGGTACTACATTTAGGTCTTTAATCCGTTTTGAGTTTCTTTTTGTGTGTGGTATAAGAAAGTGGTCCAGTTTCACCATTTTGCATGTAGTTGTCTAATTTTCCCAGCATATTTGTTGAAGGGATTATCTTTTTCCCAATGTATACACTTGCCTCTTTGTAATATATTAATTGACCAGATCTGTGAAAAATGCTGTTGGTATTTTAATAGGGATTGGATTCAGTCTGTAGTTTGCATTGAATAGTATGACATTTTAACAGTATTAATTCTTCCAATTCATGAGCATGGAATATCTTTCCATCTATTTGTGACCTTTTCAGTTTCTTTCATCGTCTTATAATTCTCAGTTCACAGGTCTTTCATCTCCTTGGCTAAATTTATTCCTAGGTATTTTATTCTTTTTTTTTTAAGATTTATTTATTTATTTTAGAAAGAGAGAGAAAGAGAGAGCGTTCATGCACAAGTGAGGGGGGGAATGGCAGGGGAAGAGAGAGAATCCTGAACCCGACTCCCCACTGAGCGCAGAGCCCTGTGCACAACTGAATCCCAGAACCCTGAGGTCGTGACCTGAGCCAAAATCAAGAGTCTGATACTTAACTGACTGAGCCACCCAGTTGGCTGTATTTTTTTTTAATGTATATAATTGTAAATGGGATTATTTTCTCAAGTTCTCTTTCTGCTACTTTTTTATTGGTATATAGAAACACAATAGATTTATGTATATTATTTTGTATCCAGCTTTACTGAAAAGCTTTACTTTTCATTTATTAGTTCTAACAGTTTTTGGTTAAGTCTTTATGATTTTCTATAGGTAGTATCACGTCATTTGCAAATAGTGATCATTTTACTTCTCCTTTACCAACTTCGATGCCTTTTATTTCTTTTTTCTTGTCTGATGGCTGTAGCTAGGCCTTCCAGTACTATAATGAATTAAATAGTGGATGAGAGTGGATGTCCTTATCTTGTTCTTAATCTTAGAGGAAGAGCTTTCAGGTTTTCACCATTAAGTATGAAGTTAGCTGAGGGCTTGTCATATATGTCCTTTATTTTATTGAGGTAAGTTTCCTTTAAACAACTAAGGGCATATTTTTAATAGACTACCCGAGCAGAAATTAGAATGTTTTCAAGATATCAGAGAAAATCCCTCAAAAAAGTTCATAGTTGATCTATAAGTTAGATAAATGCTATATATTCAATAATTCCAAAAAAAATTAATGGTTCGAGACACGTGGAAATAAAGGAATAGAGTACTAATATTATAAGTAATTGAAGATTTATGATATTAATTTTATAAAGAAAAACATCCTGACTTTAATTTATTTTAGATGTTAATGGTTGGAAAAAATGAGATAAAGAATAAATTATACTTACTAACTAAATGAATTAAGTTTAAAATGTAGTTTTAATGTTTATCTTCTGTTTGTGAAATTTCCATATTTAGCTGAAACTGAGCCCAGGTGATTCAAATGTAGATTCAAACTCAAAGGTTTTACAAGTATCAGACACAACTAGGAATGTGGCAGAATATATTATCATACTAATAGTATATTGTACTTTAAAAAATAGTAATTATCAATGCAATCACTTCTTCAATTTTTTCTCACTAAAAAATTTTAACAGTTATAGAAGTTATTAACATCCTAATAATAACAAAAATGACTGATAGTGATATCAGTACAAAATAAAAACAAATGACCATGAACTTTTACTTAGAATTATTCTATAAAGTTAGGAAAATATAAAGATCATTTGGCTGTTTTGAAAGAATATGAAGGGCCATCTGGTTTCTCTTTCTGATTTTAGATGAATATTCCTTTCATTAGAGTTCTATATTTAGTAACATTTTTAGACTATGTATATAAAACAGCAAGAGGCTAGTCATTTGAAATAACAGAGGTTGAAAAAGAAACCTTGAGAGAGTACAATTGATGCTGCCCTTCCCAGTTGAACTCTATCTGTATATATACATGAGTATCTCCAGTCTTTTGAATACGTCATAGCCTCTGACTACAAGGGCAAGTCACTTAACTTCACTGGACTCATTTTCTGCTTCCATGACCAGGAGACTTTATAAACTATTAAAATTCAGTGCTATTTGTGCTTCTACATAAGAGCTAATATATTATAAATGTTAAGTATGGATTTTGCAATCAGCCCCATTGGCCTTCAGATCTTTGGTGCTCTAGGTTTGTGCTCCCGGGAAAATCCTTAAGTTTTCTTAGTCTTGATTTCTTCATCTGCAGAATGCAGATTATATTACCTAGTTTAGTTCCTATAAAGATTAAGTGGGAAAATGTATTAAGTGAATCCCTTGCACATGTTCAGTACATAATAAATGATTCCACATTAACCATCAAATGAATGAATGGATGGTTAGATACCTAATTTTTTCCTAAATGATTTGAAATAACTGATAAGCTAAATATCATGATTACAGAAAGATGAAAGAGTATGGTACTAACCTCTGAATTGAGGATCACTTGCCTGAGCACTATTTGATTGCAAATCTTGTGAGCTTATTACAGTCAAACTGATGTACAATAGCCTTGATGTTATTCAATGATTACAAAGTACAGTATACAAGATCTCTTTAGAAGTATTTTTGAGAGATTATTTTATTGTTTTGTTTATTGTAATAGTTGATAATTAATTTTAATGACTTTCCAATTTCTTTCTTTCTTTCTTGACTCCTAAGAACACTTTGGAATCTCTTTTTTACTTTTATCTCTCAACTTTACTGCAAACAAGAAAATTGTCCAATCTGTCCTTATTCTAAATCTCTCCTTACAACTTTTTTTTTTTGCTATTTTAACTCAGAACATACAAATTGAACTGTGGCATAACTTATATTTGTTTGAAAATAGCTAAAAATATAGAAAACCACCACATTAATGTTTCCCTATGTTCAGAATATAATTGTTTCCTTCCTATTTGGAAGAATTTGGTCATATTCATTTCAATTTTGTACATTAAAAAAAATACCAGAACAGTAAAATAAGTTTCTTAAAGCAGAATTTCGAGTGTTTTGTCGATCAGAGTGGAAGTAAAACATGGAACACTGAATTGATTTCAAGAGGCTCAGGGTTTTTGCAGCCAAGCATGTATGCATACCCGAGGAGATAATGGAGTCATTTACTTGTTTCACCTCCTACACAAGCGAAATTGTAATAAAAGGCTAATTAAAGACACAGATGATTTTTTAGACCTGTAAAATAAATGCCTGAGAGTATCTCTAGTCTAATCCCTTTGTTATATAATTGAGGAAATTGAGGCACAAAGAAAATAAGTGATTGCCCAAGGTCATCAAACTATGGCAAATCCTGGATAAGAATGGAGGCCTGCTGACTTACTAATCCAGTACTTTTTTCTCTACAGCATGTGATGAAAGCAAGGGAGGGAGAGCAATGGAAAGCTGTGGCTCCTCTGGTTATGCAGCCAAGCATCTGGTGATAGACCTGGGGCCACTATGATCAACAGACCTTCAGTTGGGAAAAGTAGTAGACTCAGAGTGGATGATGAGAAAGAGATTACCTAAGGACTGTATCAGAGTAGGATAAGCTATAGAAAGCTATTACTTTCTATAGTCACAGTTTCACTTATACGATCCAGATCTCACATGAGTTCCTCGTTTGGCCAAATTTAACCTGTAAGTGTCTAGCAGAGGAGATTCTGGGAAATAGAGTTTCAAACATAACTGTGCTGTCAGAGTAAAGCCTCTCCAAATTATCTTTTGACCCACCCGAAATGTAAAATTTTTCAAGCATTACTCTACTAAGTTAGTTTTTGAGCAGCAAAGTTCTAAGATGAATAGTGTAAAATAAAATGGTTGTTTTGGTAATTCCCTTGTTATAAGATTATTATGAGCCTCAGTGAACCTCAGTTGCTTTCTTCAAGATCTCACATCAACCTTGCCTTTTATTTATTTATTTATTTAAATATTGGTGTTGTACATTTTTTTAAAGATTTTATTTATTTATTTGTCAGAGAGAGAGAGGACAAGCAGGCAGAATGACAGGGAGAGGCAGAGGGAGAAGCAGGCTCCCTGCTAGCAAGGAGCCTGTTGCAGGACTCGATCCCAAGACCCTGGGATCATGACCTGAGCCGAAGGCAGCTGCTTAACCAACTGAGCCACCCAGGCGTCCCTCAACCTTACCTTTTAAAAATAGGCAATGCTCCTTACTGTGAATATGTTCATAAAACAATTATTTTGATCATTCTCTATTTTTCTCTCCATAGCTATCTACCTGGGATGGATGAATGGATGGATGGATAAATAGATAGACAGTTTCAAACTTCTTCAATATAGAATAAGATATTAAATTTTCATACTAGTTATTTTTAAAAAATAAATTATAAAAGTACTCAGACTTTTATTTTACTTGATTCAAATTTTTGGTTCTATATTGGCAGCTAAAACAGCATTTGTCTTGGAGGGGTAATAGCTGATATCATTTATTCTTTTCCACTTGATTTTTCTGTATTTTTACTTATGCTCTTATGAGTTGAGCTCTGCAGTAGATGAAATGAATTCTCAAAGGCACTGTTTGCACTGCCACCAACAGAGAAGTTTCCTTCCACTAAACTCTAATGTTTCTCAAACCAGCTCAGCACCCAAAAAAATGGATGGGGACATGGAAACAATTATCCAAGTTCCAAGGAAGTATCCACTGGATACTTTAGGCTAAAGCATGTTTTGGCCCGAACTACCCCAATAATTGTCTCCCATCTCCATATTGGACATGGTTTGAATATCCATTTACGTTAATGTCTCTCTTCACTTTTCCCTCTGTCCAAATACAATACTGAGATCATCCCCAGATGATTTTTTATTATACTCTATTTTGGGTCTTTTAGGGAGTCCACTCCTGGTGGAACCAAGGGGCACTTGTCAGGGCAAAGGAAGCCTCTGCTTCCAATTACTTTTGCCCTGCAGGCACTTCTCATAAAGGAGCTTTCTTTGCCAAGTTCTAGTCATTATTTCCTGAGGCTTTTTTTCCCCTTTACCAGATACTGCTTGAGACTGAAACTTCTGACAGAACTGCAACTTTGTGACACTAGATATTACAAGAATCTCTCATTATTTTGGCTTTTTCACTTCCTGACTTTTTACACACTTATAATTGCATGCTTTGCAGTCTTTCCATTTAGATTAAAACACTATTCTTTAAGATATTTTTTCTTTTATCTGTACAGTTATTGTTGAAAAGAGAGGTTTCCAGTAACCCTGTTGAAAGGACCAATATGTCTTGTTCATTTTTAATGTTGTCTTAAATTCAGTCTTTTTTCTCTCAGTTTGCTATGTTCTGAATGTCATACAGGTTTCTTTGAATAATATGACGGCAAGACTTTCACCCTTTTTGCACGTTCATAGACAGTTGCACTTAAAGCGAAACTTTCCAGGGATGATAGCGTGGGTGTGGAATCACACTTTGTCTGTTCTTACTTATATGTCTAAACAAAGTAAGAAATATTGCTTAGAAAGAGAATGTTCAAAGGAACGTAAGTACCAGATATGGCAACATTTTGCATGTTTCTGAAAATACTTTCCAGTTGTATCTTTCAGTCAGATCAATCAAAAGATTAATCATCTTGCAACATAATCAGTGAATCTAATATTTCTTTCTCTTGGGTCATATAAAAGGAATATATATCTGATCTGTATGTCAGTAAGAATCTGATTAGTTCTGAGATTCTCTATGATTGAGAATCTCCTGAATCCTAGGACTGTTTTGTAGGTCTGGCCTGCTAAAGTTTAGGCCAGTAGCATTTGTGAACAACTTAAAATTATCCCTTTGAAACTACAGACCTATCTAACTTGGATTCCATAGTAATGTGTGTCTGCATGCATACATTTGTGCAATCAGAGATCATCTGATTACAAAATGAACTAAAAATTGACAATTTTAATTATACATAAATAAATTTTAGGTAATTGTACAACTTCAAATCAATTGAAAAGACCATTGGGACATTAATAATTAAAAGCCTGGATTTGGAAGCTCTAAACACTAATTACACTACATAAATATTATTTTCTTTTAACTGTTGGTGTTAACTAACATTATCTATTATTGTGAGCCAGATTTTTCTAACATAATTTCTTTGAGGAGACATTGTGTGATGGAGATCATAGGGAAAACTTAAGGAAGCCTGCCAAAGCAAGATAATTTTGCAATTAGAAATCTTGTTTGAAACAAGGGTTTTCTCATAGAAGCCCTCAAACCCCTCAGAGACACACACCCCCATAGTCAATTTGAAAACAACTCTAAGATTACAGAGCATATATGGACATTATCTTCTGTCAGATTTTTAATCTTGTAAATGTTTTTGCTTTTGAATCCTATTTTCCATTTGTAAATTAGACAAAATCACTGTTATTTAGCTTACTTTGACATAGTTATCCAAGGATACCATTCCACAATATACATTCAAAAACTTAATAAAACAGAAGTATCCTTTATTACCAGGACATCAGTAGTATATAGTAAAAGTAACATGGTCTTTGGAAGCAGAACCACCAGCATTCAGAATGTGGCTCTGTCATAATTTGGGTAAGTGACAAATTCTAGCTGAGCCTTAGTTTCCATATCAACAAAATGAAGATAACTATATTTAAGGCTTTATAACAGTTAAGTGAGGTTTTATAACAGTTAACTTGAGTTAAGTCTTTAACCCCTAGGTTAAAGACTTTTTACTGAATCTGACATATAGATATTGATATTAAAGTACCTATGATCATATATTTCAACCCTCTGATATGACAAATGAGGTAATACATGACTTACCCAGAATCACATTTCTGGAATGTTGTGGAATAATTGATACTCAATATGGGTTTTCTTATTCTTTCTTACCAAGGAGATTGGAGAAAAAAATATTACAGTTTTAGAGAAACATCTCTTACGGTATACATATATGATGTAAAACATGTTTCTAGACACATGAGAAATGAACCACAGAGATGCGGGATACCTGAAGTTTTCCATTTCTAACTAATTGAGTGTGACTGAGTAGGACCTTCCCTGTTAGTGGTTAAAAATAGCTATTTATAGTTCCTTTGTCTTTTGGCTACAATGGCATAAGTGGTACCAACTAGCAGTTGGCAGAATGCTCTACCATTTTATGTTCTTAGCTTCAAATCCCCACCAAAGATACCTCCTCATAACTAGAAGATTCAATGCATAGATAGCCAATTTTCAGTTTTGTGGCTCAAACTAGATAAGTTCCGTTACATTAAAAAATGTCCCACATCATCCTTGATAGATAGGATTCAACCGCTGCACCTACATTGCCATGTGATCAGAGTTAGATCTAATAGATACAGACCATAACTAACAGCCAGTCTGCCAACAAATGATTCAGAAATACTGTATGGAGAATTTTTTCTCTTTAGTAAAATCAATATCACCTTACCTGCCTGCTGAATGATATTACTTGAAGCATTATAAATACCATGATCAAGAAATTCAACTCTAACCTTTTCTATCAGGATTGCTAACAACCTTTCTCATGGCTTGAAGCTGAACTGAATAGAAGCATAATGTATAAAACAAGGATCTTTAGGCACTGAAGCTTAGGTAGGGGATTCTACCTTCTTTTTATATAAATATAGCAGTTTTGCTTGACTGTAGGTAAAGAATGACATAAGAAAAATTATTTCCATCCTTCCTGGAAGCCTGAGTTCAAGATTTGACAATGTCATTTGGTTAGCCAGCTCTTTGATCTTGATCACATGACGTCAGTACCTTGGAACTGAAAAAGGAGGAAGTCAGACTAAATTATTTTAAAATTGCCTTTGATCTAGGTTTCTAAGATTTTCCTTTTCCACTCCCAATGTGGGAACACAGATATCTCAAATGTCCACTCAGAACACAATACTAAATTTCTTTTTGTTTTATTTTGACAGTTTAATTCAGTTTTTCAAGAAACCTGCATTGGACACCTATCATATGCCAGGCATTGCACAAAATTTGGAGAATTAAACAATAGTCTACAATACTAAGAACTTAAATACTATCAATTACCCAAACTTTGAATCTCTGTGACATTCCTTGTTTTATGCAGGCTCCTGGGCTGAGTTTCCTAAAGTAACAATTATCTGGCTGACAAATCCATGATAATGAAGACTACTTACTCTAGCCTTTTGTTCTTTATGAAATGAAATTCTTTTTTTTTTAATGAAATGAAATTCTTGACAGTAGTAATAGGGTGGGTGCAGGATTTTTTTATTATTAAAAAATTATTTTTTTTAATAATGAAGCACAAAACTTACCTAAAATATCAAGTTTCGTGTGCTTTGGGGTAAAATTCTTTGTTCCAATAATTATATACTTATCACAATTTCTGAATTTTAGGTATACATAGTTTCAGTGAGTAAAATATTGGAAGTGTATTAATAACTAGTTCATAAATTATAGTTTTTATGTTCGACAGGATATATCAAAACATGGGACCTGTAGTGGAATTGTACTGTGATTGAACAAAATGATTTTTAAAGTCCCTTTAAATTTTAAAATGTTAAAATTCTTTATACCTCTCTAAATTTTAGAGTTAAACATTCCAGCTTTCAGTCCTTAGATCCATATATGGTCATACATTTCATATATGATCCCAACCTAGTTTGTTTTAATTTTTAGTTTTTTAGATTAAGAAACAGTATAGTAGAAAGAGTCTTGGAAGTAAATGAAAAAGAAATAATCCAACTCTAGAGCCCATGTAACACTGAAATAAAGGGAGCAATGCATTATATAGCACCACAGCAAAATAGTTAATCACTTTCTTAAAAAGCCCTATGAAACTTAAGACTGCAATTCCAAATGGAACTCACTCCAAGAAGCAGCCAAAATGCTGCCATAAAACTTTTTAATGTTCAAATTAAACTTGAAGTATTTTGTACCATACTGAAACAACTGTAATTAAAAAAAATAGGAATAGAATTACTAATAAGATTCAAATGCTGATTTATATAGCACTAAATAACTCTAAAGTGTCCAGGTATTAATTTTAACTACAAAGAATATTACAGAAGTAATACATTGGTTCCCAGGAGTGCATAAACAGAAATTTTCTGCTCTTTCTCTTTTAATGTAATATCATAGATTCATTGGTGGTTTGCAACTGCACCTTACAGATTTATTTAATCAAATGAATAAACCAGGCCCTGAAAAAGCTATTTAAAGTATTACTAAACATGGAAGGGGGGGCAGAGTTGAATGATATGTGCATATTTATAACCCAATTATTGGAGGCTACAACAGAAATTAATATACCAGTAAAATCCTGGCTGGAAATTGTTACATTTTCTAAGTAAATTCTAATTTATAGGTTACCACATCATATTTCTTTTGGCTATATTCAAAAGGGGTGTTTAAATAAATAGACTAGAAAATTGCTGAAAACTTGCAACAATGGAATTAATAGAAAACAGATTCAGAAACCATCAAAATGTTATAAGCTGGGACAAAATAAAGTCTACAAAAATGAACAGAATTAATGTCTTTCTGAGGAGCTTTGACAGAGTAGTAAGCTTTCGTAGCAAAAAAGGAGATTTAAGGCTCTAGCTTATAAAAAATAAGTATTGGGCGCCTGGGTGGCTCAGTGGGTTAATGCCTCTGCTTTCGGCTCAGGTCATGATCTCAGGGTCCTGGGATCGAGGCCCGCATCGGGCTCCCTGCTCGGCGGGGAGCCTGCTTCCCCCTCTCTCTCTCTCTGCCTGCCTCTCTGCCTCCTTGTGATCTCTCTCCCTCTGTGAAATAAATAAATAAAATCTTTAAAAAAAAAAAAAAATAAGTATTAAAAGTATCAGAATATCCTTTTTTACTGCCTACATAAGCAGGTCCTTCATAGGTACTCAACGAGGCTGAATCAATCAAGTTTTTTCAATCAAATCAATCAAATTTTTTTTCCTGGACTAAGAGAAACATAAGATTAAGACCTACTGCTATTACTTTTTTTTTTTTTTAGTATTTATTTGGAATGCAGGAATTCCTAAACAAGTACTAAAGTTCCTCCTGGAGTATTAGGAGGAAAGTAACAAGATTCATTGTAGAAAACAGGAAACTCAAACATAAAAAGCCTGGATTAGTATATTAATTTTAAAATGTGCCTAGAATTCATCATTCCAGTGCATTGTCCTCACTTTATATAAAAGAAAAGTGAGATCCAAGCATAAAGGTTAATACAAAAGAAGATGAGCAACCTTGGAACAATAAAAGGTAGATTAAAAGGAGCATTTAAAAATAGTTATGGTCTTTGCTGTCAGTTAGGTTCATGGAACAAACAGAGAATATGTTTGATCAACATTTGAAACTTACAGTTATTTGAATTTAATTACTTCAGTTTTTTTAAACCTTTTAACATAATGTATCTTGATATATATAAGAATAGTGCTGAATTTGTATCTCTTAATTTATCCATTCCTACATTCAGTACCTATTTCTTGAAAATCTTCCAGATTTAAAGAGTTTAAGAGTTGAAGATAGAGAGGGAGACTAGAGTACATAGTTACCATCCTCAGAAAACTTAGAGGATGGTGGAACAAAGATGTTAAACATGTAACTCCAATAAAATGTAATATACACTACGATCAGGTATAAATATGTGTCATAACCCAATTTAAGGGGTCATAGAAGTTTCCCAATATGAAGTAACGTTTAGGCTAAGTTCTGAAAGACAAATGTTTATTATTTAGAAACCAAAAGGTAATGATTGAGTGTAATTGAGAACATAGAACTCAGTGAAATATTAGTATATTCAAGTGCCACTCCCATTTTCCAAGTTCAAAAATATGACTAACACTTGACCTACTTTATTTCCTGAACTCTTGAACTTCTGAAAGTCAATCAAAATTGGTCCTTTAGCATAATTGTTTTCAAAGCTTAAGGGGAACTATTGCCATTTACACATGTTGATGATTTTCAGAAAATGCTTTATGTTGAAATGAAAATCTGTTTAATTATATAAAAATAAATCACATTTGACAGGAAAACATATTGCATAACTAAGTGAAAATATCTACCCTTAAATGGGATTGTGAATTTTCTTTCTTTTTTCCTTACTTTTTAAAAGATGTTTTAAATTTAAATTCAAATAACGAACATATAATGTGTTATTAGTTTCAGAGGTAGAGGTCAGTGATTCATCAGTCTTATATAATACCCAGTGCTCATTACATCATGTGTCCTGGGATTGTGAATTTTCTTAACAATATTTAGATGTTTAAAAATGTTCGGATTTTAATAAAAAATTACATGTGAGGAGCACTAGGTTGGGTGGCTCAGTCGGTTAAGTGTCTATTTCAGCTCAGGTCATGATCCCAGGGTCCTGGGATTGAGCCCCACATTGGGTTCCCTGCTCAGTGGAGAGTCTGCTTCTCCCTCTTCCACTGCCCCTCCCCCCAGCTTGTGCTCTTTCTCTCTCTCACTAACTCTCTCTCAAATAAATGAATAAAATATTTTAAAAAATTACATGCTGAACTATAAGTGACTAAAGATAGTCAAAGTACCATGAAAAATAGCTTTCCCTGCTTATTTTAAAATATTCTAATTTAAATAGAATAGATTAAATTTTATAATGTAGTCTAGTTATGATGAAAAAAAGAGTTGATTTAGCTATAAATGCATCCATTCCCCAATATGAATGCAAACCTAAGCTCCCATGATAATATATAAATACAAATGACCTTTTAGTAATATGGTAGCTGAACTGATGTGAAATGATCCTCCCTCCCCCAACAGCATCTAGAATTCTGGATAAAATACAAGGTAGTGGTATTGTCCATCTAAAAAGGAGAAGGAAGGGAGGGAAGGGGGGAAAGATAAGGAAGAGCAGGGAAGGGATAGGGAAGGAATAAGGAAAGGAACAAGGAAAGGAAGAGAGGCAATCTCAAGATCTAGCAACAAAGAAATCATTGCAAGTGGTAAAATGTTGCTGATGCACTGGTACTCCCATGGGGGTGGGTGGGGAAGAACCTACTAAAGATGAGTTTACTGTGAAAACTACAACCAAAATTGTGATCCATTATGAGATATAATTAGCAGAAGAAAGAAGTAGGAGATTTAGTATCACCACCCCGAATCTGACAGGCAGAAAAACATCAAAATGATATTTTAATTATACATATCAAAGGTTATGGAACTACAGGAAATTTTATCACTTAAAATTACAAAGTGATAAAAAATTAGGTTATAAGGGGCAATAGTTTTGAAGAAACTCTAGCCCAGAAGGACAAAACGAAGTGAATAAATCCTTATAGGTAGCAAAAGATAGTTCCAAAACTGTGTTTTTCCCAGTTTTGACAATATCCTGTCCCAATTTTAAGACACAATTCCAAATATTTTCTTTCTTTTGGGAGTTCTATTTTCACTGCCTTGATACTATTATTTGAACCACAAACTTTTTTTAAAAAAATTTTAATGAATTCCTATTTATGTATAGTTTCCTCCTTTGGTTGCTCATGTTTGAGGTGTAATATCTAAGACTCCTTTACCAAGTCCAGGGTTATAGAGATTTAGCCTTTTCTTCCCCCAGGAGTTGTATAGTGCCTACATTTAGGTCTATTTTGTGTTCATTCTTATCTGTGGTGTAGTAGGGTCCAGTTTCACTTTTGCATGAAAATATACAGTTTTCTATTACAATTTTTTTGAAAAGACTATTCTTCATTGAATGGTGTTGACATCCTTGTTGAAAATCAGTTGGCCATAGATGTATGAGTTTTTTGGTTTGTTTTTCTTTTCTGTAGATATTTGAATGTTATGATGCTATAACTATAGATACATAAATTCTCCTCATCGCCCAGTTCGCTGTTTTATTTTACTTTGTTCTTTAAAATTGCTGATGTTTACACTAGTCCATTTACTGATTCTCCAAAGCTATATTTGAAATGTCTATATTCCTTGTTGTATGTGATCACTATAGTCTCTTTTTCTTAGGTTGTGTTCAGATGTTTTGGCAGTGCTTGTGTTAAATGCTAAAATGAATATTGTTTAAATTGTGTTAAGTGCCAAAACAAACAAAAGGTCAAAAATACCTGTTATAGTCTTTGCATCTTTGTTCTCTGTTAAGGTACTCTCTCATCACTTAGCCAGGCTTGCACTTAGCCTATGGTCCAGCTTAACGAAAAAGTTAAAGATCTTCTCCAGTCTTTTCTGAGCATCCATCTTACCCTGGGAAAACTTTCAAAATTGGCTTTCTAACTTCCCATGCAAACAACTTACTAATTTCTCAAAGACCTTCTCCTCAGCTTTTTCTTCTGGATTTTAGGTAAGCTATTGTATGTTTTGGTTATATTCCTTTGTCCCAGATATCTGTGGTTTGTTAGTTCACCTTTCAGTGTTTTTTATGAATCCCTATTACTTGTCCAGCCTGACTTCTGAGCTAGGTTAAACAAAGATGAATGCCTTGCGTCAGTCATTCAGATAGCCCACGGACAGCTTAAAGTGGACATATGTGATGATTTGTGATTAAGGGCTTCTCTAATCTTGCCAGATGAGGGATCAGTTCCACACCAGGAACATAGGTTTCCCTCTAAAAGAGTGATGCCATGCCCATGAGGGCATGGAACAGTATAAGTAAAAATACCACAAAGTTTTTCTACTATTTTAACATCAGTGTTTGCTTGGGTGTTGTAAACCTTTGACTCCTTTGCAGGGTTCTGACAAAGTCGCTTCTGACAGTTTTCCTTGGATTTCAGTGTTGCAGTTACAGGAGTGAGGACTAGAGGTGCCATTTTGTTGATGCCACTCCTCCTCTCTATTCTTTGGCCTGAAGGACATCATAGTAATAGAGAAAAATCAGAATGTATCTGTTAGAGCTTGGGATAAGGCCATCCAGTCCAAAAGCACATTGTTTTAAGGAGAAGTATAACTTAAACCACCTGTGTCACCATTACTTAGTTTTGTATTCAGGAAGATTTGTCCAGGAAAGAAAAGAATTTAGACCATTTAGGTTATGATGCCTTCTTGCGTTTTTCAGAAAAACTTGGCCTAAGAAATGTAAAACTACATACAAATATTATTTTATTCTGGAAGTTGTTGGAAATCAGTTTATCTGAGACAAAAATTTATTTACCTGAGCAACCTGTTTACTTATTGAGTAACAGTTTACTTAGCAAGAATCATTAAAGGACCTTGCCTAGATACGTCCATCAAGTCTTAACTATTATCTTAAAATTTTGCCTTATTGTAATCATTTTCCTACCTTGAAGAACTCACCCTAAAACATTTGAATTCAGACCCCAGGTATTTGTAAATACCTAACTTATGACTGTCCCCTTCTAAGAAACTGGTAAGATTCTGTCAAGATAGTGTTCTCATTTATTGTGTGTTCTAAAAAGTTGGTTTTGACTTATTAACAGGAAGTCTAGTGATATTTTAGAGAATTCAACATTAAATGACCAATTGTATATACTACAATGTTAAATAGTTATGGTAGAAGTTAATGAAGTTTTAAGACATTGAAGGGCATGTTTGAGCTCTATATGTGCCTATAAAGTTTTAACATCTGCTTAATTTGGATTCTCCAAACATGAGTAGTTCCTAAACATTGTGTTCATATTATAGTTTTCATGTACTAATCATTGTTTTATGTTATTAATTATAAAAATCAAATTGTTTTATATAATCAATTATAAAGTCTTTTACTTTTTCATTGTATTTTACTTTTCATAATATTTGACTTTTTTCATAGTATACCACATAAAATTATCATCTGTACCCTATATTTCTCAAATTTTGAGAAACTTAACACAAAATTCTGTTATGAAGGGCCCGCCAATCAGCAATTGTAGCAAGTTAGCAAATATCATTGCTGAGTCACCCAAATTTTTCTAGTAAATTCCTGAGAATGTGATATGGATTTTAAAGCAATATTTTTGTATTTATTGATGTAATCATTTATCCCCTGAAGATCATGGAGTAAGCAGCGGCATCTCCTTACATTCTGAATGATTAGATGGATAGACTTAGGGGAGATGGCTGAGGTAGTTAAGAATAATAGCTGAGCTCTTAGATATATTTAAATTTAAGTACTATGTTTATTTAGCCATCAATTTCCTTTATTTAAAATTTCCCACTGGAGTTTTCCACATCCACTGGTCAATTTCAGCATCTTCCATAAAAATAGAAAGGAGAGAAGCTTTATCAGAAAGGGAAAATATAATCAGGCTGATTCTACTATCTTATTGTGGCTTTATACTCAGTTCCAACAAGTATTTGAGGCACGTGTACAATTTCCAACAGTTGACCAGTAGTTCTACTGATATTTTTAATTGCTTATTAATCTGTGTATTCATTTATAGAAGCCATCTTATAGTTAGCAGGCTTTTAGTTTTAAGGTAGTAGAGACATTTTTAGGCCCTTTTTCCCCCTTATACTGTAAGAAGTACATGAAACAGAGATCCATATTCTGGCCTTAATGAATCTAAAATAAATCAATATCTCTAAACACAATATAAAAAGATAAAGAGTTGAATGCATGGTAATAGAATAAACAGGGCAGAAGAAAATGTCAAATCTCTGTAGTAGATGAGGGAAATGCTAACAAGGTGGAAGCTGACATACTCCACAGAACTCTTGGAAGACTGTAAATTTGAAGGCACTGATTACTGAAAAAAGGTTACTTGAGGTTGATGGTGGATATGTTTCAAAGTGATAAAGATTAAAAAGTTTGTATATAGAACAAGAAGAACCCAAGATTGCCCCTTCCATTATTCATAGTCAAGTGGATAAACCTATATCCCTGGAGATAGGAGATCTAATCTCTGAAGTAATTAAATTAGCTACTCCCAACTTTCAGATCCCCTGGAAGGTGGGACGGTGTTTACTGACCTATGGGGCTTGAGCTCTCTTTTTCTTCCAGAAAGAATTTTTATAAAGCTGTCATAGAGGCTTGTGATCTTCAGTGAAAGATATCGGAACATGCTTTTTTTGATGGAACTGAATCACTCCAAAGAAGAGATAGCTAAATATTGATATTAGGAAGTATCAAATGAGATAAAAACAAATAGCCACAGTTGAGGAACCTCTCCAAGATGGAAGATGATCAAATGTATAAATTAAAAAAAAAGAAAACAAACAAACAAACAAAACAACCTAACTCAGGATGAGCAAGATGCCAGGAAGTAAAACACCTCAAAAAAAAAAAAATATATATATATATAATTAGTAACCACAGAGAAATCCCAGAATAAGAGCAGAGGAAGCTTTACAAAAACTATACAAATTACAATTAGAGAAAAAGATAAGGATGTTAGAAATTAAACAAATGATTAGATAAAATTTAAAACATCTTTATAATTTTATAAGATATAAATTCTGTAATTCTTTTGGAAATTAGGGAGATAGAAATGGATAATAGGGGGAACACATAAGAAAATTGAGTGAGTCAGGCAGTCCAATATTCTTCTAAATGCTATTCCAAAAAGAGGCAACAGACAAAATAATGGGAAATCACCAAAGAAATAATGTAGGAAAAAAATTACAGAACTGAAGTAAATAAGTCTCCATCTTGAAAGGGCCCACCAAAAATAAATAAATAAATAAATAAATAAATAAATAAATAAATAAAGTAGCATATGGTTATTTTTTTTCCTTTTTTTCTTTTTTTGGTCATTTTTTGTTAAAATACAAGTTATACAAAGAAGATTCTGAAATTTTCCAGATATTAATAATAAGAAAGTTTCACATAAGGAATTGAAAGTCAGCCTGGCAAGAAACTTTTCAACATTCACACTGAAGCTAGAAGATAATTGGATCCAGTGTCTTCAAAATGCATAGAGAAATGATATTTTATTTATTCATTTTTTTATTCATTTATTCTAATAAATGGTATGACTAAATATAGATTTATAAATTGAGTAAGAAAGTAAAATAATGATTTTTTGAGATATTCAGTGTTCCAAAAAGTTTTCTTTCATCACTATTCTACGGGAATCCAATGTAGGATGCTCTTCAAAAGTAATGAGAAAGTATGAAAGGGTAGGCTTTGAATCTAAGGAACAGAGGGTCTATCACTAAAGAGTTATCAATATAATTCCCAAGATGAGGTCAAAGAAAAACCTGTGATATCTGTACTGTAGGCCTTGATAAAAGATACTAGTATAATTTGGAGCAGTAAGAAAGTGACTCCAGAAGAAATATCTACAAAAGATTTTTTTTTAATGAAATTGACATTTTCTGACAATTCTGATTATATGAATACTATGCTGAGAGAAGTTTCAGATTTATTGGAGGGTGTGGGAAGTCTTGGCAAAAGATTCAACGACTCTTTTTTTTTTTAAGATTTTATTTATTTATATGACACAGAGAGAGAGATTACAAGTAAGCAGAGAGGCAGGCAGAGAGAGGAGGAGGAAGCAGGCTCTCTGCTGAGTAGAGAGCCCGATGCGGGCCTTGATCCCAGGACCCTGGGATCATGACCTGAGCTGAAGGCAGAGGCTTTAACCCACTGAGCCACCCAGGCGCCCAGATTCAACGACTCTTAAACAATAAAAATGAGTAATGCTTAAAGGATTTTAGAGGTTGGGGTTTTTTTGTTTGTTTGTTGTTTTTTTGTTTTTTTGGGCAAAGAGTGGTTTTACATTGGGGACTGTTCATTTAAGGAGGACTGTTCAGAGTGGATTAGTTGCTGCTCACAAAAGTCCTTCCCCAGTCTCTAGACATGGAGGTCATTTCCAAGAGATGGCTTAGGAGTGAATGAGAACCAGGTCCCTGTGGGTGCACCACATGAGCCACTGGATTATGGCTAATTCAGCTGTTTGGGCTACTGTTTGGCTAGATTTTCAGCCACAGAACTTGAAAATACCTACAAAAGGAACAGTGTGGCTACAAGCCTGAGCTTTAATGGAATATATGTCCTCACAGAAAAGTGGGAAATAACCAAAACTGAAGTCTTCATTTACATTCAGTTCCATCTTTGGATTTGTTCAAAATACTCTTCAGGTCCAGATCCTCAGGTCCAGATTTCCAGCATCATCTATTCTTTTAAAGTAAAATTTTAAGAACTCCTTCCCTTGTTTTAGTACTTCCTGATCAAAGTTGGCAAATAATGAATGAGTGATTTTGAGCAGTGTGCCTTTTGGAAGCTGAAATTCATCTGAATGGAGATGAAGTGAACGTGCAAATGCTGACTATGTCCCAGAAGCATTTTTATACCATCTTGAAATTTCAACAAACTGGCTTTTGCCAGTTTATCCAGCTGTTTTTCGAGAATAAAAATTGGGGTTTTCAAAAAAAAAAGAGCAATACTAATTCCAGGAAAAGCAAAAGGAATAATAAGAAAGAATTATCATAGTATATTACAACTCAGTAGTGAACAATATTCACATGGTTATGATAATTAAAACACCGAATATGGCATAAAGCAAAGATTGTGATACAAGAACATTTCGAGAATGGAGGTAGGAAAGGTAGAGAGTAGGAGACCTAAAATCCTCACCTGCCAAAATATAAAATTTTATAAATATCAATCTCCAGATATCCATGGAGAGACAGCAATATAAACATGGTATTTGGAAATATAGAAGCAAGATCCAGAAGAAAGTTTCTTCTTCCAAGATTGAGATGAAGGTAACAGGAAATTATAATGTTTATTCTAGGCAGTTAGAACTATGTAATTGTTTAAACCATGTTGTTTTTCTTTGATAAAATATTAATCAAAAATTGCTTAGAACCATTGCACGTGCTTAGTTACTGTAAATGATGCTAAGAATGAAGCCATATCCTCAATAAACTCTCAAGACTGTTGAGAATCTTTTAGGTTTTAGTAATCTTCAGTCTTAGAGTAGCATATAATTCACAAACTAGTGAAGAATGTTACATAAAGAAATTTTCACATAAAGCTTCCTGGAACTGAATTAAGAAATTGGATTAAAAGCAAAACTCTCAAACTGCTTGGGTTCAAATCTTGGGTTCTATACTAGTTCTTTCTGTGTGTCTGAGCATTTATTTACTTCTCGTTACTTCATATGCAAAGTTCAAATGACATTACTGTGTACCTTATGAAGTTGTTACCATGTCTTTTTCCTATTTCTGTGTTAGATTAAGAAGATAATAGATGTAAAGTGCTGATCATAGGGCTTACTATATGGTAACTAATGAATGGATATGATGATGATGATGATGATGATGATGATGACAATGAGGACAAAGATGATGGTAATGATACAGCAGTATACCAAGGAAAACATTCATTATCCGTTAAGCCTCCTCAATGATGAACAAAATTTCCAATCTGTATAATAACCTACTTTATCCTTTGGTATTTTGTAAAATTGTACCAGAAAGTATCATGTTTGTAGTCATCAAAATGGATAAGTTGGGAAGCCATCTCATAAGGACAGAATTGGATCATCCAAAATTGAAGTTATTGAAGTTGAACGATAAAGTTATTTTCATCATTTTTCTTAATTTTGACTCAATTTTTTAAAGAATTTATTTATTCATGAGAGACAGAATCAGAGAGACAGAGACAGAGAGGCAGAGGGAGAGGGAGAAGCAGACTCCCCGTGGAGCAGGGAGCCAGGATGCAGGACTCAATCCCGGGACCCTGGGATCATGACCTGAGCTAAAGGCAGATGATTAACAGACTGAGCCACCTAGGTGCCCCAATTTTGACTCAATTTTTGTTGAATTCTGTTTTCAGCCAAGTCCATAGTTTTGCTTGCTTTGGCTCTTCCACTTTTAAAAATATGAATCTCTGTTTAAAGTCAAAGGAGGCTGTATGCATGAAATATATGCAAAACTGTGAAGTTGCAGAAAAGTAAGGTGCCCAAAAGGGTAGATTGCTTGGTGAGGAATAGTTTAGAATCAAGTAGAGAAATTATCTGTTACTACCATATTTTTCACAAAACATTAGAAAGGTACAAAAGGTTGAAAGTTAATGGTTCTTTGCCTAGTGATGCCCTGCCCTTGTCATTTTGAATAGTGTTTTCTTGAAAGGGCATCACTATTTTAAGGCTGTGAATTCACAGGAAAAGTAAAGCTGATATTTGGTTCTGAATATTGTTTTTAATTACTAAATACTGAGGGAGATGTGAAAAGCATAGAATAGTTTTTAATTTTCTCTCCAGTTTACAGAATTTTCTTTAAAATTTAAGTTTTAATCACTTACAGAGGAGAGTCATTTTGGTGTGGTAACCAAGTGAAAAAAGAATTGTATCCCCAAGTCACAGTTTGAAATAATACAGAATTAAAGAATCTCTCTTTCGTGGGACAGGTTTTCTTTTTTTCTCATACCCTTTCTACTTTACCATAGTTTTTTATTGTTTAGTAAATAAGTTCAATACTTCCTTACAGGGTACAGAAAATTTTTCTAGTGTCCAAGGTCAGAGATTAACTGCCTTGTCATTTTAACTGTGCTTTGAATATTTTAAAATCCAGTGTTATCTCAATATAACAAAAATTTTAAAAATGGTGGCAAAAGGCACCAGAAAATCATGGATGGACATATGGATTGGATTGTAGGAATGGATAATTGAGCACAGATATTCAATTAAATACCTAGATCATATAAAAATACTTATTCGAGAACTGACCCGAGTAAGCTGGTCACCGATTTCTTGCATAATGAAAACTGCTTTTGATAATTAGTTTTCTGCCTATACTGTTGTCTGGGAGAAAGTAAGAAAAGGTGAGAAAATATTTGCTGTTTTAAATGATGTCCTCAGGATGCTGAAGCATTCTATCCTTTGGGTCAAAATTCAGTCAAACCAGTTCAAATTCATGTAGACAAAGTCTGTTTATGGATTGGGGATGTTCCACTGAATGTGCCAAATATCTTGTCTTCTCTCTGCTGATTTTTAAAAAAATTTCTGTTTTGAATTTATGAATAGTGATTTCTTAATTTTAACATGGAAATTTAATATGCAAATTCTTATTTCATTATTCTATAACCTCAGAAGGTAAGTAAGGCATGGATTATAATTATCACCTTATTTTTAATCAAAACAATTTACTCAAAGTCATCCAGCTAGTAGATGGCAGCAGAGACTTGCACATAGGTATTCTACACTTGATCTTAGCCAAAAGGCCGAGAAGCGATTGCACATAGGTATTCTAACTCGAAGTAAGTGTTCTCATTAAAATAGAAACCATTAATGTATTTGTTCCATTTTTCTAATGTTATTTGAGGTTCTTTATTTTTATTTTTATTTTTTAAAGATTATTTATTTGAGAGACAGAGATAGTGACAGAGAAAGCAAGAGAGAGCAGGAGTAGGGAGGAGAGGGAGCTAAGCAGGGAGCCTGACGCAGGGCTCGATCCTAGGACCCTGGGACCATGACCTGAGCCGAAAGCTGATGCTTAACCGACTGAGCCACCCAGGCACTCTGCTTGAGGTACTCAGATAAATCATCAGTATTAAGGTTGCTCATAAATGAATCTGAAGATCCACGGAATTAAGTTGGGACAATTCTAAAATGAAAATTCAAGTGATGACATCCCCACAGGATGTCATTCAAGTGATGACATAAGTTCAATTATCTGAGTTAGCTGTTTGTAATAATAGATCTTGGTACACAGCTGGCATAATTATTGTGTTTATCCTCTTTCCATCACCTTTCTTTTTCTATTACAACACGCTTAGGGATATTGCTAATAAATTAATTATTGCAAAAACATATACAGCCTCAAGGTTCAGGTACAGTAACCATCAGCCACAATGTGGTAGAATAGATATGCCATTTCCCTGAAGAAATACCAGTCAAGTAGAAGTAAATGATCAATGTTCAGAGGACATGCAGAGGGGGGGAAAAAGGGAGATGTGTGCATATCCATTTTGGGTATTTTATTCCATTAGGCCTGTTTACTAAAAAAGAATGAACTCATGCCAGGAACACAGCTGGTTGGAACTATGATGCTATGAAATTGAGAGTTGTTTTACAAAGGTATGTTCCAGTTCAGGAGCAGCCTCTCATAATAACAACCTCCTTTTAATAGCAGCATCCTAGGCACTTGATCCACAGAGGGAAGTAATTAAATTTAATAGACACAATCCTCATTTTGAGGATACCCTCGATTTAAAGTAGCAGGGGAGCATAATTAAGTCTAATAGAAACTATGGCTCGAGAATGAAGATACAGTAGCAAGGAAACACAGACCAAGTCTACACAGTGCCAATTACCCAGTCAACCAGGGTTACAAGCTGTGTTTATTTCCAGGGATGAAAGGTGCAGCATAGGAAATAGTCAGTAGTATTGTAATAGCATTGTATGGTGACAGATGGTAGCTACACTTGTGGTGAGCATAGAGTAACATATAAATTTGTCAAATCACTATGTTGTACATGTGAAACTAATGTAACATTATATATCAAGTATACTTTAAAAAAGAGAACTGGCTTTGCTCTTATATATATGTGTATAAATATATACACACATATAATATGTATATATATATATATGTATGTACACATATATCTAACAACTATTTTTTTTCATATTACCTAATCAAAGCGAAGTTTGAGGGTTGACATTTATTTATTTAGTTTGAAATACATTTACATTTGGAAGTGAGTTAATATAAACCACAATATTAAGATGAGCTTAAGGTTCACAAGTATCCAAAACAAAGTGAAGAAGTGAAATAATTGGGTATTCCTAACTAAAAGAATATAGTCTGAAACATAGATATTTGAATTAGCAAATGTATAGCCTAAACCATCAGAATAATTATTGTCTTTGTTCTCCTGTCTAGTCTTACACAATTTACTCATAGATATATTTGAAATTAGAAGAAATCACTTTAATTTACAGTTAGATCATGATATAGTGTCTGTTGGCCTGTCTGTCGTGGATAAAGTCAGCTTGGTGCAATGGAAAGAGGAGCTGGCCTGGGAGTTGTGTTCTCACTTTTAACCTTGTCTCTGTTCGTTTATGCTCTATTTGCCAAATATACGTTGAACTTACAATGTGTCAGCATGCAGAGAAATAATTAAATGAACAAGATCCATTTCTTATCATTGAAGAGCTTATAGAATATTGGGAGAGAGAAACATGTAAAAATAATTATGACCAAATATATTTAATACTAGAATGGATTTTTATAGAATGTATTTTAAGAGATAAGGATGGAGACATAAATATATCTGAGTCATCTGAAAAATTGTTCATGAATGAGTTAATGTTTTCTTTGGGTCTCAAAGGATGATAATAAAAATTTGTTTATTTATTCAAGAAAGAGCGCGTGTGCTTGGGGGGTGGGGGGAGGGGCAGAGGGAGAAAATCTTCAAGCAGTCTTCCCAGTGAGTGCAGAGCCCCACCCAGGGCTCCATAATACAACCCATGAGATCACGACCCATGAGGTCATGACCTCAGTCAAAACCAAGAGTCAGTCCCCTTAACCAACTAAGCCACCCAGACGCCCCTCAAAGGATGATAATAAAAAGCCCACAGGATGGCTGCAAAGGTGAAGAAAGCCATATGGACAAAGGTATGAGTAGGGATCTAATAGGTTTCTTTGAGATTTCAGTGTTTATGGAGAATGGATGGTAAAATGGAAATGTGGACAAAATATATGGTTATTCAGAGCAGATGGGACTTGAGGTATAAAAGAAAAAATAAGACTAGAGAGTGGGCAATCTTACAGGATATGTTCAAGAGTTTGATTTTGCTCCTTAGAAAATAACCCTTTAAGCCAAGGAGTTGTTCATGTTCTATCTGTATTCTTACCTAAACTGCATAATCTTTGTATTTTTTTTCTCCTATATGGTGTACAGTACTGTGTTGAATGAATATGAATGAAAAAATAATTGGTCACAATCTGTCTTCAATTTTATGTCATGATTTTTAATTTATGACCTTAAGAGGATTTAAAGGATTATAACTTAAAAAATGTGCCATCCAGTGGTATTCCTAGAATGCTTTTATGCTCAGAAAAAACACAAGAAATATCAGAAGAGTATCAATTGACCATATTACAGAAATGGTGCACATTTTAAAAACCAGTCATGTAAGCAGCTCTTCCTTCAGAAAAGCTGGAGCAGAACATACGTAGTTTAAGAGAAGGCTGTTTATTGGGAGGAAATAAGGGAAGGAAATATCAAAGGGAATGTAATCTCAAATGGTCCTGAAATAATCTACCTGTGAAACGTAACATGTCACTGAATTCCTCTAAGTTTTATTCATTAATTCTACAAATATTGTTTGAGCACTTACTATATTTCAGATGCTAGTGCATGAAACAATGATAGACACATTCTTGTCCTGACTGAGCTTTCATCTAATGAGCTAAAGCCAGCAAGGATTCTTTGAGAACAAGCAACATAAACCAACTTGAGTTCTCAGCAGCCAAGAATGACTTAATTCAAAGGACCCGGGGTACCTGACAGACTTGAAGGGGAAGCTAGAAATCCAGGCTTTGGAAGGAGCAAATACCAATGAGTTCCAGAAAACTAGATGGTAGGAACTAGGAGAAAATGGACTGTGTACTGTCAGGGTCAGGGGAGGAATGATTTTTGCAAAGGAGAATTGAGTTATCACTAAAAAATATCATGGCAGGCAAAAGAAAAAGTTTCTCCCCAATAATGTTTGTCTTATTTAAATGATATTTAAGGCCTGTTTGCGTTATAAAAATTCTAGAAATAGTTAGATTGTGATTTAGTGTTTCACAGTTTTTTTCAGGTGTGCTCTGTTTTCTTTAACATACAGCCCTGCCTTACATAAATAGAATCTCAAAACTAAAGGAAGATGGCTTTCATCTCAAAGTTAAATGCAAAAAAACAGTGAAAAATACATGTATTTCTTAAAAGAAGGGGTTGTGATCATATTTAAAGTAGTTCTATAAATAGGCATTCTGCAAAGCACCGCACACTTTAGGCAAAGAGCAAGGTTCAGTTCTATAGCTCATTTAAAGCTATCTTTCTGGCGTTGAGATGACCCCAAAGAGATTTATTTTCATGGATTTATAAGCTCTCAGAAACTGCAGCTTTAACATGGGTTAGCTGTGAGAAGTTTAATTACTGATTTTGGTCATTGTAGCAATGACGTTAGGCCTCTCCTTGAAGACAACGACAGTGTTACCAAAAACTGTAACGCTTTACTAAAACTACCTTTGATGATAACCTCTTTTAGGAAGCTTTTTGTTTTTAATTAGACCCTGGGTTTGAAAGCAAGAAGGGTCAATGAAAAAAAATTTTTTAATCATACCCCAGCTACTCAGCTACTCCTTTACAAAATTCAATTACTTCCATCCAGTGCAGCGTAAGAAACATTTGGTAACTGATTAAAACAATTCTTAAAGCAAATTATAGCCCTGTCAGAAAACAAGAAATCAGAATGTCAAGACACAAGGACATTTCTATGCAAAATGTCTTGCAAGTGTCTTTGACAATTTCTGTCTGCTTGTTATATTAGTTTCATTAATTTGGTCCACATCAAGCAAAAGAAAAAAATTAAGTACTTCCATACATTTGCTATTTGAAATAAAAATCCTCAAATGAATAATATTCCCAAAGATAACTAAAGTAGTCATGTGGGGAAATTTTATGCTTTAATTTTATCCAAGCTTACTCAGCACTGTAAAAATCTATGTACAGGTTTATAGCTATAGAGACCCCAAAATAACTGCTTTTTCTTTTGGCAGTAAAGCTGCATCTATAAAATTTCAGCCACTACTAATATGTAAATGCCTTTAGACACAGATTTTATTTATTGCTTTCTGGGCAAAGCCAAACATAACAATGCGTTATTTGTAATATATTCAGTATATGCTTTAAAAAGTTAACTTATAAGCTACACAGATCTGATCCATGTGTCCTAAAATACATTGCTATTTTCACTTCAATTTAAATGTTGTTTATACTTTGTTTATAGAAGATTACAGATTGTTCTTCTCTTCTAAAGCTAAAAAGAAACTCAAAATACATACTGCAGAAAGATAAAACTATGGGTTATTAGTGAAATAAGGTTACAAGAAATTTGGCTTTTTATTAATAGGTTTCCTGTCTCACATCAAAATGAAAGCACTGGAATCTTGTATTCAGCCCTATAAAGCCTGTTAACTGAATCTATGCTTTGCATGTATTACAATCCTAATTTCAATGAAGCAAAGCCGTGACTATAGTAGTATCTCAACACACTTGTTGAAGTACAGTTGACCTTTGCTAAACATAGTGGTTAGGGATACCCACTTCCCCCTACACAGTCAAAAAACTGTCTATAATTTTTTCCTCCCCCCAAAATCTTAAAAAAAAAAAAAGAAATCATAAGGAAGAGAAAATTCATTTATAGCACTGTGCTATATTTATATTTTAAAAATCCACATGTAAGTGTACCTGAACAGTTCAAACCTCTGTTATCCAAGGGTCAATTGTATACTGAAATAAAGAGACATTAGAGCCATCAGTCAACAAGTGTTTATTGAGCCCCTTAGAACTATTTGACAAAAAACTATATACTCAATGTTCACGTATTTTATGAGGTTGTGTCTTACCTGAAACAGAGAAAGAATTTGGATCGTGGAGTTTTGTAATTATACCTACCATATTGGTAAGTATACTGTGCAAGTGAGATTTCTTTTAAATAATAAAACCTCAACTGAGAACACTTAAGGGATAGAGTGATGATGATGGATATAGACCGACAGATGTTTTGGCTTAAGAAATAAAATTTTAGAGGGACTTTGGCTTTGATTCAGGAACTCAGGTGATGTAACCTGGATTTTTTTCCCTTTCCTCATACACATAGATGCACACACACTTGGTGTTGACTTCATTCTCCAATAGCTCACTCACTCTATATAGTTGACCCCAAATTATAGACTTAGCACGTTTTTATCTTAGCCAGTACCCCTAGTGAAAGAGATCATCTCTGTTTTGAATAACAAAATGGTCCCAGAATTGAGATACTTTCTTTTAACTCATTCTAACTTTGGCCCATGGTGATGAATTAGGCTGAAACATCATTGTACTGATTCCAGAGGAAGGACGAAAAACTTAATATAAGCCAGTGCAGCCAATGTCCACAGATACTAAGAAACATAATAATGAAAAAAATAAAAGGAACATTATATTATATGACATTACGCCTGGCTTATGGTCTTCCTTACTGTCCTGTAACTTCAATTTTGAGGTCTATGAAACTCACATAATTTTTTAAAAGATATTTATTTATTTATTTAAGAAAGAGAGAGAACGGGTGGGCGGCGGGGTGCAGAGAAAGAGGGAGAGAGACAACATCAGGCAGACTCTCCACTGAGCAGGGAGCCCACTGCGGGGCTCAATCCCAGGACCCTGAGATTATGATTGAGTGAAAACCAAAAGTCAGATGCTTAACCAACTGAGCCACCCAGGCACCCCAGCCTTACACAGTACTTTAGTGGTCACTTGATTCCAGCAACCTCATCACTTGACTCCAGCAACCTCATCAGAATTCCTGTCTCAGAAGGCAGAATGAGGCAGGGTTTATGGTTTAGGCTGGTGTACTCAAGATTAGGTTGGGCATTAGGACTGTAAGGAGAAAAACAATTATCATATGATCTCTCTGATATGAGGGACTTGAGGGGCAGGGTGGGGGATCGTGGGGGGTAGGGAGGGAAAAATAATGAAACAAGATGGGATGGGGAAGGAGACAAACCATAAGAGACTCCTTAATCTCACAAAACAAACTGAGGGTTACTGGGGGGTGGGAGGGTAGGGATAGGGTGGATGGGTTATGGACATTGGGGAGGGTTTGTGCTATGGTGAGTGCTGTGAAAGATGTAAGCCTGATGATTCACAGACCTGTACCCCTGGGGCAAATAATTAAAAAAAGAAAGACATACACATTACAATAGGGTGTCTTTTTTTGTTTGTTTGTTTTTTTCACAAAATTGCACTATGTTATAACTGCCTTTCTGCAACTTACTTTTCTTTTACTCAAAAGTACCTTATGGAAATCTCTGCAGTTCATTCTGAATGGATGCATTGTAATTTAAGGTGTATTATAATTTATTCAGTCATTTCTCTGTAGATGGGCATTCACAATTTCCAGTTTTTCTCCCACTATGAACAATGCTGCAATAAACATCCTCATGTATATAAAAAAAAAAAGAAAAATAAGAAAAGGACTATAAGTAGCTTAGTGCTGTAGGTTTGGAACAATGTGAAGCTAAACCTTCTCAAAATTCTAGACCCACATTGCTAACTCTCTGCCACAGAACTCTTTGTACTTGTGCCTCAGCATGACAAATTCACCTATTCTGAAACTTAGTGTGTTCAGTGTGTCTCAGGGTGAACTGATTCTCTTTCCTGCCATGTCAGTTATCTCCCAATTTTCTATTCAGATCTTTATGGTTACTGCTTGGGAGCTTCTCCATAGTCTACAAGATACTCCTTTTCAAAAAAGTTTTTCATTTAATTTAAAATTTGACTAGATGAGTTTACTTGTAACTGAAAAATATCCCTCCCATCTCTGTCTCCTAGTTCCCTAGATCCTAGTATAGGCAAACACTGCTTTGAGTTTCTGGTATGCTAACCCAATAAAGATAGAATACACATACACAAGAACACATAGTTTTGTTAGCCTAAGATAAATTCTGTTTTGGGGCCTACCTAAAATACTTTACAATATCTTCAAGAACGTTTTTATGTTCCTTTAAAAAATTGTTTTTTAAGTGGATGCATAATGATATACATGTAACATATATATGTAACCAGTGATGAGCACATATTTCTAACACTTTTGCTATTGTAAACAATACTGTAATGAATAACACTGTACATATATCATATATCTTTTTCTTATTGAGTTTTAAGACTCCTAATATTAATTCTTATCTGTAAATACTAAATGTTTTTATCCAAGCAAGTAATTTGCTTTTGAATTTTTCTTGGTCATGCAGAATATATTTTTATGTAGCTAAATGTATTAATTTTCCTTTTATGGATTTTATATTTGGTATCATAATTACAAAGGTCTTTCCCACTCTGAGTTTACTGATAAACAAAGTAAAACTAAACTTCTGCATTGTCTAATACTTTCATGAAAAATCACATAATAATGTTTTGATTTCTTACATTAGAATTATCTCATTCTCCCTTCCCTCTGTTCCCTGATAGATTATAAACTGCATTTTTATAGCCTCACAATGTTTGTTGCCTTGTCCCTAGCACTCTTTCAATAAAGTTTTGTTCAATAGGAATAAATTACAAACATTGGTCTTTTCAGATATATACAGGAACATGTCTAATGCAAGTATGAAACAGATTTATGCATATTTAATTAACCGATTTTCTTTATAAAATCATTTTTAGGTGAAAATTAATACTTGAATATAGAACTCTTCTATTAATGACTGTGAAAGACTTTTTTTTTAAAATACTAGATAGTCACACTGACCTACTTTCAAATGGAATAAGAGGATGAATAGTTTGAAAAGAAAGGAAGGGATTCTTAGATGAGAGTATGCTTTTGATTGCAGATAAACATAGTTCTGAGTCTCAGTTCTACATACTGAAGCTGTATAAACCAGGGCCAGCTTCCATGCCATATGCAATTTATGAAACTAAGACTCAGTTTCCTCATCCATGTTGCAATGGGGTTAACAGCATTTACCCCATTTAGCTGCTGTGAGGAATAAATGACGTGATGTAAGTAAGCCATTGATTTCTTTAAAATTGGAAGTCATATGCTAATGTTCATCATTAGCCAGACTGAAACTCCTTTGTAATATTGCATACATACTTTATTTCACAAGATAACCTCAAAGTGTCAGATAATTGCCATTGTGTAGTGTTTAGGGGATCAGTGTAACTCACACATTGAGGATGAAGCTATTATAGTTTGAAATAAGTTGTGAAGCAACATGTATCCAAAAAGAGATAAATTGTAAAAATCTCAATTGAATATTATGAATTTTTGTTGGCCCTCAAGAAAAAGAAATTGATACTCTACACTTTCATGGACAAAGTAGGAGATTTAAGGAGGTGACTAGAATACTACTAATTCTTTTTGTTTGATCTTTTTTTGAACTAAAGTGTTTTGGGAAAATTTTGGCCTCATTCTCACTGTACCCAAACACATGTACCATACTGGGCTACTACAAGAGAATAGTAGACATGTTTTTCTTTATTAAATTGAAAGAAACAGCTAAACTTGACAAATCAGACCAAAAACTCATAATCCAGGCTCTATGCATAATTAATCCATAATCCATAACACTCTATTTTAGCAAATTCGTTAACAATTGCAGGCTTTTTACTTCTGGTAACTTTTGGTAATATTTTGCGCACATACACACTGTCTTACCTTGAACAAGGTAAGGAGACCCAGGGAATCTTATTTCTTGAGATCCTACTTGAAATCCCTTTGGTAAATATTGCCTTCTAACTCCTGTTTACTTACAAATGAAACAAAACAAAACCCAGAAGCTTTGCAATGTTATTCCTTTCAAGAGCTCTCCATCCTGGTGGAAATAGTCACTGAAGAATAAGCAGCCCCTCACCTAGGAGACAGGAGAATTGAAAAGCTAACATATTTGCCAGCATTTAAGCAGCAACCTAAATGCAAGAACTAGATACACAAGGAGAAAGCCATTCCTTCAATTCAGAGGGGACACTAGGCCCCAGCATAAATAAACAACTCAATTTAATAGAATCATGGGGAGGAAGAGAGTTCAAGTNAGGGGACACTAGGCCCCAGCATAAATAAACAACTCAATTTAATAGAATCATGGGGAGGAAGAAAGTTCAAGTCATGGTGTGTGTGTGTGTGTGTGTGTGTGTGTGTGTGTGTGTGTTTATGTGTAGGTTGTATAATATTAAAGGAGAGGGGCATATATTATATACTTTTTAATTCAGAGTTTTATTTTTTTTATTTTTTATTGTAAAGGAGAGGGGCATATATTATATACTTTTTAATTCAGAGTTTTATTTTTTTTATTTTTTATTTTTTTATTTTTAAAGATTTTATTTATTTATTTGACACAGAGAAAGAGAGAGAGATTACAAGTAGGCAGAGAGGCAGGCAGAGAGAGAGAGAGGAGGAAGCAGGCTCCCTGCCGAGCAGGGAGCCCGATGTGGGCCTCGATCCCAGGACGCTGAGATCATGACCTGAGCCGAAGGCAGAGGCTTTAACCCACTGAGCCACCCAGGCGCCCTAATTCAGAGTTTTAAATATATATTGCTGTTGTTTTTGTTCCTTCTCTGTGTAAGTATCTGACTAATATTCCAGCAGTTTCAGTTCAGCAGCCTTTGGAATTTTTTGAGAAAAGCCAGGAACTATATGCTGTAGGGACAGAATGGCTGAATTCACCTCCTTTCACTCACCTGATTTCACTGGGGTTAACAAGTGTGGCCATCATAACTAAGGATTGGAATGTGTGGGGAAGATTTTGACTCTTAAGTCATAAATCTCAGCAGTAGAAATAATCAAATGGGTGAGTTCTGTTTCCAGGGCATGTTCTATATGTGCCCTCTGCCAAGTTTCCAAATATAATGTATACCTTGAGTTTTCAAAGTCAGGCATACAATCCACTGTTTAGGACACAAGCAGTGACCCCGATCACTACTGAATGAGGTGCTTCACTCGGTATTGTACAGAAATATCAGAGAATATGTCTCTCTGTTTAACTGACACAGCTTTGGTTCTGTTTGGTTCTTCCATTTGTGTAGGCTAGTAGTTCTTGACTAGGTATGAATTTGCTGCCCCCCCCCATCCTCAGGGGACATCTGGCAGTATCTGGAGACACTTTTGATTGCACCTGGCATCTAATGAATGGAGACCAGGGACGCTCCCCTACCACTCAAATGTCAACAGTATGAGGTTCAGAAATCCTGGGCCATCATTTGGTTTGAGAGCAAATTCAGATAAACTTTTAACAAGCTTCTTGAAATAAAAACTTGATAAAGGAAAAGCACCAATTTATTCTAAGGACACTGAGATTTTGTTACATAAAAACATGTGGGCATGGAGTTTCTAACTAGATTTAGTTTTAATTTTCTTCTGGCAAGTGGGTTTTTCCAATGGGAAGAAATATACCACTGGTCTCCTCAAGGGGGCAAAAAAACCTAGTAGGTTGTTTGCATTGTAGTCACTCAATTGTGAATAATCTGTAATTTTCCATCTCCTAAAAAAATGCCATTTATCTATTTTTCTTCTTTAAAATTAAGATGGCTTTTGCCTATGCAGGTATACCTTGCCTTGAGCAAGTTCTATATATGAAAACACAGATTTAAAAAAAAATAAGATTAATTTTGGCTTAATGTTTGCTTTAGAGTGAGAATTTATAACTTCATCAAAGTCAGTGAAGGAAAGATTCCTGTAAACATACAAATGGTGACAGCTTTACATAGTATGATTATTTCTACTTCGGGAGATGCATAAATATTAATTTAAAAATTAAAAGAAGTAAAATCAATTAATCGGTCACTTTCATAAAACAGTCTGTTATTTTCTAAGAAAAATTGCTACTTATCTTCCTCTAACTACATACAGTTGTTAAAGTGCACGTTTTACATCCTTGTTGTGTCTGTTGAACAGGTCCCACAGATGTGCATTTCATCTCTACACTGTTATCATTCTTGTAAGAAATACTGCCAACGGTAAGACTTTTTGGGTTTTTTTCCCTCAATCTAAGTTTTTAGGAGTGTTAATCCAACCGAACAGGTTTAGATACAGTGCAGCATTATGTGAGGAGTATGTTGAATATATATTGAAAATGAAAAGAAAAATTAGACACCATCAAATAGTAATTGGACATAAAGCTCTAGCAGTCATTCTCAAAATTCCTATAAAACTCACATTTCATTAACCTATTTGTTCATTCTGTTATCAGTTACATATCTCGTACCTACCAGAATTTAGTGCCTATGAGGTGTATTCTAGCACCCAAGCCCTAGGGTATGGTGATGCAGCCTTTAAACAAGATAGGCAAGGCCCTTCTTTCCCTGAGCTTATAGCAGAGGGATAAAGAGGAAGAACCACACTGACTGCTCATGGGGAGATGATGGAGGGCAGAGCTATGACTAACCAGAACATAAATCAAAATTAGATACAAAAATAACAATGATAAAAAAATAAATTAAATGCCATGCCTTTCCAAATTTTTTCTTATGGTTGATTTTTAGTTTAATAGCATTGTGGCCAGAAATGGTATATAACATGATTTCAAATTTTTTGTATTTATTGAGGCCCGTTTTGTGACCTAACCTGTGATCTGTTATGGAGAATGTTCTCTGTGCACTTGAAAAGAATGAGTAAATGTGTATTCTGCTGTTTTAGGATAGAGCATTCTGAAATCTCCATTAAGTCCAAAAAAAAAAAAAANAAAAAAAAAAAAAAAGGGAGTGCACAGAATCAATGACAACTAACTTTGTGCAAGGATGAGTAAGTGTGGGACAGCCTCCTAAAGAAGGTAACATATGAAAACAACCTTTGAAAACAGAGAAAAGAAGAATGACAAAGGGGCAGATAACTTCTCAGATGTCCATGGGAACTTGAAGTTTACTTCATGTTATGACCCTTTTCACTTACTATGCCCTTGTTAATAATAGAATCCAGAAGCCAGACTAGAATACATACAAGAAGATATTTTTAAATAACCATTACCTAAAACTATGTCAATGATATAACCTGCAGAATGGAATTTTCTATTTTCTATCGATGTAGCCCACCTTTTGACCAGTTTCTGGATTTAGAGAATAAGCCTATAATCCATCATCTGCATAGCCTTAGAGAATTCACCAGTTCATTCTGAGTCTTAGTTTTGTCATTCTTTAACTGGAAATAAGAATACCTACCTTTAGAGTTTTATTCTGATAATTTAAAATTACAGGGCTTTAATTTCTAGCACATAGCAATGTAATTTTACTCTAAACTGCAAGAAATTGGTCATTACACTTGAAAAAAAAACCTCTAAGAGCCAATCTGCTCTTTTAAAATAAATGATAAATATAATGATAAATATACATATATGCAATGTGTATGTTCTGTGTGAAAAGCATTATACATATATATTTTTGTGAAAGGAAAATAATTTTAACTGACAGTTTTATAAAATGGACTGGCAAACCTGCATGAGGTTTTATTACTACAACATAGAAATAAAATGCTTTAATATAAAATTGTTAAGCACTTTAAAAATGAAAGATGAGTAATAAGAAAAAATCAATGTGATATTTACATGGCATTGTATGATGTGGGAAACAATCAGTTCATACTTAAATTATAAGGTGTTGCAAGAGGCTGAATAATGGTACCCTCCCAGAATGTCCCTGTCATAATCCCCAAAACATGTCAATATGTTGGCTTGCTTGCTAAAAGAGACATTCAGATGTGATTAAGTAAAGAATCCTGAGATGGAAGGAAAGGTTTTCCTATATTATGTGGGTGAAACTCTTAAAGGGTCCTCTTAAAGACAAGTGTCCTTGTAAGAGGGAGGCAGGAAGATCAGAGCTGGCAGTGGGAGTTGTGACCCTGAAAAATAAGAAGTTGGAGAAAGAAGACAAGGCAAGAGCCAAGAGTCAAGGAATGCAAGAATCTGAAAAAGGCAAAGAAATGTGTTCTTTCTCAAAACTTCCAGAGATAATGCAGCCTACCCCACAAAACTTGATTTTGGACTTTTGGCCTCTAGAACTCTAAGTTAATAAATTCATGTTATTTTAAACCATGGAGTTTGTGGCAGTTTGTTACAGCAGCAATGGAAAACTAATAGAGGTCTAAATATACCTAGTTATATTTATGTAAAAGGAGAAGACTGAAAATGACAGAATAATTGAATTAAAAGAATACAGGGGCACCTGAAAGGCTTAGTCATTAAGCATCCAACTTTTGATTTGGGCTCAGGTCATAACCTCAAGGTTGTGGGATTGAGCCCCAGGCCAGGCTCTCTGCTCAACAGGAAGTCTGTTTGACATTCTCTCTCTCGTCTTCCTCCCCCTCAGCACCTCCCCTCATCTAAATTAAAGAAATAAATCTTTTTTTAAATGTCAAAGAATGTGAAAAGCCAAAAAGTACTATATATTTCTGTTTTTCACTGCAAAAGTAATGCACTTAAATTTTTATACATACAGAATTACTATATAAATTTCAAACTGTGTTTAATTCATTTTACTGCAGTATGAAATGAGACTAGAGTAATAGAAATACAAATACTCTGAGACATTTGTAATATAGTATGGAAACATCATGGAGATATTTTATTCCTCAGCTAGAAGCTTCTTTGTCATTTTGTTTATCAGTAAAGTCTTTCTTCCCAGGTCAAATTTTCAGATCATTCATAAGTTAACTATTTTATATGTTTGTTTATTATTTTGGAATTAATTGTAGATGTTAATGTCTTCATGGTTAGCATGGTAAGTAAGCCTTAGAGAAACCTCAATGTATGTCCCATATCATAGTAAAATTGGTTTCACCATAGAGCAATTTCTCTTTGTGTGGTTTGTATTTCTGTACTAATGCAATTTTGTTTTAGGCCATCTTACTGTATATGATTGGACAAAGAATATCTGTTAAAATTTCCTAAAACCTATATCATGTTCTCCCTATGGTTGAGAATGCCCTATTGTTTGATCCTACTACATGGAAATGGAACTTCTGGTTGAAATGGTACCTCAGAAGGAAACATTGCATGAAAATGGAGGTTGGCGAAGGGGAAAACAACTGCTGGAAAATCTCGATCTTATTCAATGTCCACATTGCTGATTGCTTTGGGGAAGAGAGAAATTTGTGTTGGCTTAGGGGAAATCAGTTTGTGGACCCTGCTGCTTTAGGGGAATTTTGTTGCATTTTTAATTCCCTGACCTGGGTCTCTCCAATCAAACAAAATTTTATTCTTTTCACTTGTGCTCCAGATGGAAGAAAATGTAAACAGCTGTCCAAGTGGTAATGGAGCCTTTTCTTCCACATTCTTGCATGTCATTATGTTAGAGATTTACTTTTTCAGCAAATTGAAACCTCTAAAACCTAGTAATCAAATTTTCCCCCTCTCCCTTGCTTTGTATTCCAACTATCATCAATTGCTTACTTTCTGAAATAGTTTTCCAAAGATGAAGCTATGATGAGTATGCATGGTCATTATCATATTTACTCTTGTCAGTACCATATAGCATTATGTTGTTTACAATAATTAGCTGCTGGAAGCAATGCTGTAAACACAACAATGTGACAGTCTGCATATAGAAAAGCAAATCACTGTTAAGGGAGAGAATGGGTACATGCTAATTTGGCTACTATGCTGTGGCTCTTGGGTGTGACTACAGTGTAAAGTTCTAAGAGAAACCACTTATTCAGTGCTTTTTAAGATGATGGATAAATGTGAAAAAAATAAGATATGAGGGAATTTGGAAGTTTTAATAAAACCAATGGGAGATGGGCCCCCTTTTTTTTAAGTTGATGAGCTAATTTTGTTCACTTGAGAAGCAATACAATGAAATTGTATAATTAATGTATTTATCTTATGCAAATTTAATTTTATGCATGGGATATGCGCCTATTTCCTTACTTGTATTAAATAGGCACTGGATGTAGTCACACCAAAAACAACCAATGCAAACTATCAAAATTTACAGCAAGTACATATAAAGGTTGTTTCAGGGTTTCCTGACCATTAGAAAGAGTTAAATGCATTGTTTAAGTGATCTTTAAGTAGGGCGTGACAAATCAGCACTATCCTGGAGGAAGAAATTGAAGAATAATTGAGAAGCATAAAAAATATTGAGTGAATGGAATTAGAAGAGCTGACACAGGAATATATACACAAAACGATATATATTTCTTAATAGGAATTTTATAAGCTTTTCAAGGATAATTTTAATTTTATGGAATTGTTGCTTTTCTTGCTGTCTTGATTAACTGACCACTTCATAAAATGTAACGTCACTGTCTATTCACCAATTCAACACACATCTATTGAGCATCCCCTGTATTCAAAGTACCAGTCCTTTCAGAAAACATGAAGAATCAGACACTGCTCCTTCTTGGAGCTGACTGTCTCAGTGGTACTGATAATCAAAGTTAAAAGTGATACTATTTAATATTGGGATCAAAAACGTGCTAATAAAGTATGAAAAAGTTGGAAAGTGATGTGAGAGGGAAGACAAGTTATGATTTCTCCTTTAAGATTAGGATATATCTTAATCTCCCTTGAGATATATTGGAATTTTAGAGTTCATTGTGTTTGCTAAATTATTAATGGACGTCAGATCGTGAAAATTAGGGAATGAAGTTGGTAAAATGTACATATTTACTAGCACATTTTAAAGAAAAGCAAATGTGTATTTCTGCATGTACTTTTATGTTTTGTTTCTCTGGTAGTGCAGAGAGGAAATGGGTTTTCAAACTTATTTCATGGTCAGATAAAACATAAACAATTTAAATAGTGAAATAACCAAGCCAGTTCTAATGCCAAAATTTGATATTGGTTATGAGAGTTCAAAAGACTTTTTTAAGGAGAATTTTTGAAAACTACTAATGGTAACTTTTTGTTTTCTTTTAAATATGTGTTTGTTTGCTTGTTTGTATAGGGTATTCTTCCACCTTATAATGCTGGGTAATTATTCTATGTGGTTAAGTTAAAGGCTCTTGCTGTCATACGGTGATCAGAACAGCGGCTTCTGTGGTGGATAGTGTTGTTACCCTGTGCAGATTGCTTTTCCAGGCCAGTGCATGTGCCCTCCAGTCACTGTGAGACTTGGCTACTAAAGTCTGATGGTTGCTTTTTTCCAGGTAACGGCCCTCAGTTAAACTGGAGCTGTTGTGCCTGAGAGACAGTGCTGCCCTTCACCCACCCTCTTTCAAAGCCCACACCCAAAGGGACTGACTTGATGAGATAGCGGCTGTTCTCCTTGCGTAAAGTTGAATCAACTCTGTGGTGCAGTCCATGCTCCCGCTTTCCACTGGAACAAGCTGGAGTTAGTTTATAGCTCCTCAGCTGTTTTCTCCTCCAATATCCTGCTTTCTTCCCTCTCTTTATCCAGAGCAATTAGCTTATAAATTACTTGAAAAGAATTCCCATCTCAGATTCTGCTCAGGAGCCAAGTTAAAGCATTATCTCTATATTCCAGCTATCTATGTAGCCCAATACCTGACACATATCAAATTCAGATAATGATAATTGAATGATATTGAGTGATATTTGCATTAATGTTATGAGCTATTAAGTAATACAGTAATACCCAGGACTACTGCTTTATTGGTGGATGTATGTCTTTTTTTTTTTTTTTTCAGTTGGGGGTGAGGCAGAGAGGGAGAGAGAAAATCTTAAGCAGACTTCACACCCAGCTTGAAGCCCGACATGAGGCTCAGTCTCACAACCTGAGATCATGAGCTGAACCAAAATCGAGTCAGGTGCTTAATCAACTGAGCTACTCAGACCCCCTGGTGGATATATGTCTTGACAGACCTCTCTATCCTGCAGTGTTCAGAAAGGAAATAGTTTTCATGATCATTTTGCAAACTTAAGAAAGACAACATTACAAACCCATTGCCATTTTAGTTTTCTTTTCTTTTCCTTTTTTTAGGTTTTTCTCCCTTAGAAAGTCAATTTAAGAGGCAACCAACTTACCTGCTACTAGATTCGGTGAAGTTGCAGTAACAACAGCAACCACACACACACACACACACACACACACACACACACACACACAAAATCTGGATTTTAGAAAACAGTTTGTTCTAGTATATAGATTGTTAAAAAAAAAAGTTGTGAAACACATGCTGTGAATAATTGGAAACTGACTAGCTACAAAGCTTCTATAAAAATGTTAAGGACAGCTTAAAATCACACAGTTGCATGATGGTTTTTAATTTATGCATGGTTATTTATCTGAAACTCCAGAAAAAAACATAGGTTGCTTAAATGACTTCAGAGTAAAACCTTTCCCCCATTTCCCCCAAACATGTCCAATAATCTCACATCAGTCCTGCCAGTGAGTTGTCTTGTAAAAGAGCTTGCAATTCCATTAAAGATAAGTTCCAAATATTGATTTGTACCTTTTATTTCCTTGGCCTGAGATATCATGGTGGGGCTAAAAATGTTCAAATCTGTTGCTGCATGGCAGAAAAGAAGTGACTCCAGAGAAAGGCAGATGAATGTACAAAACGGTTTACCAAATTTCTGCTTCACTGGACATCTTTGTGTCGGCTAGGCCTATGCTGATCCAACAGGGAAGGATATACGAAAGTGTGAGCAATGCACACAACTCTGAGACACAGCAAGAGTTCAGTAGAGACAATGGGAAGTAGTTACAAAGCAAGGTCTGTGCAGAGTGGCCTTAGAGAATTCTGCTGACATTGTGGCAGTTAGTAGGAAGGACATTGTACAAGATAGAATTCACAGTGCCTAATTTGTAGGCATGCAGATTAATGAGTTTGTTGTTGTAGAAAAGATTTAATGCGAGCTCCTCAGGATAAAACAAACAAACATATAAGCAAAAATTCCTTTTTATTGTCTCCTTATCCTCAGAAATCTATATCACAATGAATTGCTGGAACAATGCCGATGAAATGTGTGAGTAGATGATAAATGGAGACTAATTATTATGTATTTATTTGGCATCCTATCAGGATGCCAAATGTGGAAAGCCATTCCAGCCTCACCAACCCACCTCTCCTCACCTTGCTGCCTCTCAGTCAGCCTTGCCTTCTTTTAATATTTTGAATATTCATTTCTTTCCTTCTGATACAGTACCTTTGTCCCGACCAGTCCCATTTGTTGGTCAAATTTTTCGTTCCCTTTACTGCAGCTAATTCTCACCCATTCTTGAGACCTTAACTCAAACATGTTATTATTGGTGGACTTTTTTTTGAACTTCAGGTTTCAAAATCAGTTTATTTTCTACCAATCATGTTAACTTGATTTAATTTTTTTCATTTGCTAAGAGGTTAATTTGAAATTTTCAGATTTTATCATTAATTAAATAGTATCATAACTGATAAAGTAAACCTTGAATAATTGTCTAATGAATGCCACCAGTGTGAGCTACTAATTTAGATAACTACCTTGAAGTAATTTGTATTTTTCCTTCAGAGTAAAGTCTTTTTTTTTTAAAGATTTTATTAATTTATATGAGAGAGAGAGACAGAGATAGTGACAGTGAGCATGAGTGGGGAGGAGAGAGAGAAGCAGGCTTCCTGATGAACTGGGAGCCCAATATGAGGCTCAATCCCAGGGCCCTGGAATCATGACCTGAGCTGAAGGCAGATGGTTAACAGACTGAGCCACCCAGGTGCCCCTAGAGTAAATTCTTTTAACTTATATTTGTCCAAATGACTACATGCACTTTACTACCTTAGATATTAAGAATAGTATTGGATATATTGAACAATTAAATACCACATAATTTTTCTAGGAATAATGTTTCTACTAGATAAACAGATATAACTATATGGGATGTTTGATGGTTATTTTGTTCTTACTGTACAATAACAAAGACATTTATAGTTGCTGCTCATTTCTTCCATTTTTATATTTAATTAACTGATACTTTAGACAAATTCTGTAAGATTATTTTTTCACTAATTAGAGAGGATATGTATTACACTAAAACTCGTAAGAATTGGCTTAATGGGAAGCGAAATCACAAGATCTTCTTGCTTGCTGGTAAACCACTATTCTAGTAGATTTGTTGGCAAATTCTTCAGAAAGTAGACATGATGATTATTAAACTCATCTCTCAACTTATTATAGAAGATAGTTGGCATAAACAGTTTATTGCTTACCCAATATCCATTTCCTGGGTCCCATGAATCTAGATAGAGTCAAATGATTCATTTTTATAGTGGAGAGTGAACAGAATTGATGTGTCCTTCTGGTCATGACAAAAACATGTGCATGTATCTGCCTCCAGCTTTCTCTGTCCTCTGCACATGTATAAACAAAGGAATGTAAGGTGGCAAAGTTGTGGGATAGAAGTAGCTTAGTCTCTGAATTCCTTGTTGTAAGATGAGCATAAGCTGCCTAACTTGCACTGGGCTCGGGTAATGTTATGCAAGTGAATTTCCAGGTTTATTTATGACTATGGCATGGCCGAGCATCATCTGACTATAGCATGTCTTAAGATTTGCCAAAAAAAAAAAGTTATTACACATCACACTTGGTCAAAAAATCAATCCAACAAAATTCTACTTAGTGAGTACTGACCAAGTAGCATACTGCATGATGTAATTATAGACAGAAATAGTATCCTTTTTCTCTAGGCCAAAAAACTCATCAGGAAAGGTATGGCTTTACAAATCAATAAATGGATGTTATTTGGTGTTATCATGATAAAAACGAACTAAAAAAGATAGGTATTTATGTTAACCAGCTAAGTGTGCCATAACAAAATACCATAGACTCAGTGACTTAAACCACAAAAATGTATTTTCTTACAGTTCTGGAGGCTGGAAGGCCAAGTTCAGGGTACCAGCATGGGTTCTGGTGAAGGTTCTTTCCTTGATTTACAGACAGCTGCTTTCCTGCTGTGATCACATATGGCAGAAAGAAAAAGATCTCTCCCTCTTCTTACAGGGCCATAGTCATATTGGATTAGGGCCTACCCTTATGACCTCATTTAATCTTAATTATCCCTTAATGACCCTATCTCTAGATACTTTCACATTTGGGGTTAGGCTTCAACCTATGAATTGGGGGGCAGAATTCAGTCCATAAAAGTATTTTTCCAGAAGTAGGAATTAAGTGCTATTTATTTAGAATCATGCAGAAAAGGAATAATGCTTCTAGAGAGGAGGTGAGGTTTCTCAACCAAGTCAAATTTTATACTACGCTGTGAAATAAAAATCATTAAAATTGAAAATATAAAAAATTCAATTAAATAATATCCACAAACACAAAAATATTAAGTACAATAGCTGGAGATAAAAAACATAATTAAGTTAAAAAAGAGACACTAAGATGTAAATGATATGGTAAATATAAGATTGGTCAAAGAAATGCAACACAAAGCCATTATAATATTTAGATGTAAAAAGCAGAATAAACGGAGGGAAAGAAGTTATCAAGAAATAATAAAATGCCCCAGAACATGAGAGACACACATGTAGAGATAAAAAATAATCTAAACTGGTAAGTGAGGGCAATTTTTAAAAATATATACCTAAACATGCCATCATAAGACCTCAAAACACCAAGAAAAAATGCTAAAAGTTCCTGGAAAAACAAAGGTAGTCTATAAAATATTGAGTATCATGGTAGCATCAGATACTGCATCATAAAATAAGTTTCTAGAAGACAATGCTTTCAAATTTTGTGGGAAAGTTATTTTAACTATAAATCCTATACCAGTCAAAAAACTAATACCAAAGTAAATATTTCTCAGACAAGTAGAGTCACAGGATACATGTGGGTTTGTGCCAGAAAAAAATGAAGGTGAAAAACAAGAGAAGAAGATGTGAGATATAAGAACAAATGGAGTTAACTTACAAGTACAGTGAAAATAAGCTACAGGATGATGTCCAGAAAGGGTCTACTTTTCATAAAGACAGTTCTAAGTAGATCTAAGTCAAATGTATTTAAAAAATTATAAAAAGTCCTCAAATGAAAGAATGAATATAAAGCTAAAAAATTATTGCTAACTGGTAACTAATATTCGAAAAAGGAAAATTTTTTTCCCTCAACAAGAAAAAAAAATAAAAGCAAAAAGAAAATCACAAAAACACTAAGGGCATCCAAGTTTCCCTTATAAAGTACAATGAGTTGTGGTATTATCCTAAGCAATTGATAAGTTAAGAGAATAAAGAAATTTATCTGATTATGACTCAACGAATAATTTTTATCAAATGAGAAGTAATGGACATTGGAACCACTGGGAAGAAAAGTGAATCCAAAATAGCTAAAATCCTGCTCATGGTTTTCAGTATTTCAAATCAATGGCAAAAAAAACTAATGGAAGTCTTAATTATGTTTATTGGACCAAAAAAAAAAATCTTTGGACAGTTTACAAATTGAAAGGAAAGATATAGCTGAAGAAGAGAGTTACCTAGTGTTGGAGAAGTATGGATAGAGGGATAGGAAAGCTAATATTTTTTATATGGCATAGTCTGTAGAAATACTTTCTAATTTGATGAGATGATAAAAGGCTTAAGTATTCTATTCATAGATTAAAAGATAATTAGTAGAATATCTAAAAATAATAAGATTACAAAACCCTCAAGATGGAAAGAGGAATATTAGGTGACAAATACTTGCATTATAAGAAGTCAGAAGATACTGTTTAAAGCTATGTAACCAAACTTAGGACTATAAATACATATTTGTGAAACAAACATAGAATTTAGAAACTGAAATTTAAAATATTAGAGACCATAAAGTTAAAATTGTATCTGGGAGGTATGACTGAAAGTGAGGAGGGGCAGAATACAGCCATTAACAAAATACAAAATAAGTCTCAACTAACTTTGTACATTCAAAAGTACTAAAATTACCTATTAAAAAAGTGAAACTAGGGATGCCTGGTGGCTCAGTAGGTTGGGCATTTGCCTTTGGCTCAGGTCATCGTCCTGGGGTTCTGGTATGGAGTCCCACGTTGGGCTCTTTGCTTGACCACGAGCCTGCTTCTCTTTCTTCCTTTGCCTCTCCCCTCACTTGTACTCTCTCTCATTCTCTCTCTGAGACAAATAAATCTTTTTTTAAAAAATATTGTTTATTGTTTGCATATTACACCCAGTGCTCCATGCTATCTGTGCCCTGCTTAATACCCATCACCAGGCTCACTCACCCCTCCCCCATGCTCCTCACTTCTAAAACCCTCAGTTTGTTTCGTAGAGTCCATAGTCTCTCATGATCCTTCTCCCACTCCAATTTCTCCCCCTTCATTTTTCCCTTCTCCTAATGTCCTCCATGCTATTCCTTATGTTCCACAAAGAAGTGAAACCATATGATAATTGACTTTCTCAGTTTGACCTATTTCACTTAGGATAATCTCCTCCAGTCCCATCCATGTTGATGCAAAAATTGGGTATTCATCCTTTCTGATGGTTGAGTAATATTCCATTGTGTTTATGGACTGCATCTTCTTTATCCATTCGTCTGTTGAAGGGCATCTTGGCTCTTTCCACATTTTGGCTACTGTGGACATTGCCGCTATCAACATTGGGGTGCATGTGGCCTTTCTTTTCACTACATCTGTATCTTTGGGATAAATATCCAGTAGTGCAATTGCTGGGTCATAAGGTAGCTCTATTTTTTTTTTTTTTTTTAATTTATTTATTTGACAGAGAGAGAGAGAGATCACAAGTAGGCAGAGAGGCAGGCAGAGAGAGAGGAGGAAGCAGGCTCCCTGCCGAGCAGAGAGCCCAATGTGGGCCTCGATCCCAGGACCCTGAGATCATGACCTGAGCCGAAGGCAGAGGCTTTAAACCGCTGAGCCACCCAGGCGCCCAAGGTAGCTCTATTTTTAATTTTTCGAGGAACCTCCACACTATTTTCCAAAGTGGAAGCACCAACTTGCATTCCTACCAACAATGTAAGAGGGTTCCCCTTTCTCCACATCCTCTCCAACACTTGTTTCCTGTCCTGTTAATTTTGGGCATTCTAACTGATGTAAGGTGGTATCTCAGTATGGTTTTGATTTGAATTTCCCTGATGGCTAATGATGATGAACATTTTTTCATGTGTCTGTTAGCCATTGTATGTCTTCTTTGTAGAAGTGTCTGTTCATGTCTTCTGGCCACTTTTAGACTTGATTATCTGTTTTTGGGTGTTGAGTTTGAGAAGTTCTTTATATATCTTGGATACCAGCTCTTTGTCTGTATTGTCATTTGCATATATATTTTCCCATTCTGTGGGTTGCTTCTTTGTTTTGTTGACTGTTTCCTTTGCTGTGCAGAAGCTTTTTATCTTGTTGAAGTCCCAAAAGTTCATTTTTGCTTTTGTTTCCCTTGCCTTTGGAGACATGTCTTAAAAGAAGTTGCTGTACACTGATTAACATAACACAATAAATAAATAAATAAATAGTGAAACTAAACAATAAAAACTGCACTTTTCTTTTTTTTTAAGATTTTTTATTTATTTATTTGAGAGAGAGAGTGAGAGAGAGCATGAGAGAGGAGAAGGTCAGAGGGAGAAGCAGACTCCCCCTGGAGCTGGGAGCCCAATGCGGGACTCGATCCCGGGACTCTGGGATCATCACCTGAGCTGAAGGCAGTTGCTTAACCAACTGAGCCACCCAGGCACCCAACAATTTTATTTTCATCCCTTTTATTTCTCAGAACATTATCTATTGCTCCTGGATACTGCTTCAGATCTTTTCAGCTTCATCTTCTGTGTCATCTGACTATGTGCAGCCTTTGACCAGATTCCATTTGATGGCATTTGCTTAAGTTTGTACCATGTACCCTTCATTTTTTGCTCCAAGGCTTCTCTAACCCTGTGGCAGTGCGACAGCCCTGGGTACCTTTTTAGTATTTACATATGCAGAAAGCCTGGATGTAGAGGAGTTCATGCCCCCCATGAGACAAACTTTGAGCACTTGGGATTAGGAGCTTATGAGTTTTGTTTTTTTTGTTTTTGTTTTTTTTTTTAAAGATTTTATTTATTTATTTCACAGAGGGAGAGAGATCACAAGGAGGCAGAGAGACAGGCAGAGAGAGAGGGGGAAGCAGGCTCCCCGCCGAGCAGGGAGCCCGATATGGGCCTCGATCCCAGGACCCTGAGATCATGACCTGAGCCGAAAGCAGAGGCTTTAACCCACTGAGCCACCCAGGCGCCCGGGATTAGGAGCTTATGGATAGATGATTCTGAGACTGATCTAAATCTCAAAGTCCAATGGGATGGAGGAACCAATTACCCATAGACAGCTTCAGTATATTCAGTCTTGTATTGACTCCTCTTTCTTCTTTCCCCATCCCTTGCCTCTGCTCCAAGTTTCATCTTCCTGATTTAACCAGTTGGCATAAACTAATTGTAACCACTGTCATTCTGCTTTGAAGGGAGCCAAGGATAAGACCCAGGCCACATATAAGGGGAGAATAAATTGTCACAGGATTACTCGTCTGTGAATCCCTTTTCAGTATTCTGGGAAGGACATCTGGAATCAGTCATTAATGCTCTTTATGATAGCTCCTAGGAACTTAGACATGCTAATGTATCTAGTGAAAGAGGTTAGGTGATAAAATATGAATATATCTAGTAAAAGAGGTTATGTGATAAAATTGCCTTGCTACTGTATTGAGAATCAGAAGACTCAAGAAATTTAGAAGGTTAAAATGGACTTATTATTTAGTGCAGGAAAACCCGCTCTCTCTTACCATGTTTTCTTGGAGGACCAAGGGGAAAATCCTTTCACTAAGGCAATAAAGAACACCCTAACAAGAGTCGCATTGGTCCTTTGGTGGTGGCTGTCCTTTGTAGACCAGATTTAACAATATTACATTGAATTACAGGTGGCTGTCCTCTGTAACCAGATTTGACAATATTATAGGGCTTCTTAGTATCAATAGGAGTAATGACTTGCAGAATGGCAGTTTTATTTGGCAGCAATTTACTTTTAAATGCAAGTTAGATGTGATTAGTATAATTGGCAGCAAGCCTGAGTGATGATCAAAATTCCTAAACTGTGGAGATGAATGACAATGTCTAATAGATTTGGCATATCCTCAAATGTAACACATTGGCAGTGAAAAAAAGGAATTACTGGACTTTTAATATTTAAAAAAAACCCTGCATTTTTTATGTCGAAGATCAAAATGAAAAAACCACTGTGTTTATAAGATCTAAGTTTCCAGATGTCAGTCTTAAACCAAGGCCCATTTGATTGAAAGTGAAGCAGGAAGAACTTGTAATGACATGCAGTTGTGCACAGTAAATATGCTTCTAATTCTTAAAGAGGACAGTGGCTATTTACCAGAGTAAGTGTGCTCTGGGAAGGGGAATGTCTAGAATTTTTGAGAATTGTTAGATATGAACTCTGAACTGATACTTGGGTGCATGGCAAGCCATGAAGTCCTCTACTTAGAGTGTAGGCTTTGGAAGCCAGGTTAAAAAAATAATAATAAAAAGACTGATCTAAGCCCAGTGTATATATGGACCAATTAAATGGTTATTTCCCAATCTCTGAGTATAAAATTGAATAAATATATTTAACAGCCAGTCAGCAGAACCTTCAAATTATCTCCCATCCTGTACCAGAAGAGGCATTATGGTAGAGAGTATTAAGATCCCTATGTGTTCTTTCTTATCCCTACATAATGGCAAAAATAACAAATCTGAAGAATTACCACATCCCAAGAGGATCTGTGAAAATTAGCATCACTATCAAAGACTTAAAGGATGTAGGAATGGTAATTCTATCATATATCCACTTAATTAACCATGTGGCTCTTTTAACAACAAGATAACACATAGAGTAGAATGTTAGGACTTCTCAATACTTGGGACTAGTGTCTGCATTCGCAAGTGTACTGCTGACCTAAGCTAAATGTGTTCTTTTTACTGAAACACATCAACACGGTATCTGACACTTAGAATGTTAATATTGGTCTAGTGAACATGCTTTGTTCAATCTACATCAGCAAAAGGAAGCAAAAGTAGATTGTCTTTTCATGTGAAGGATAGTAGTACATATTCAGTCTCTTGTTATGGACTATGTTAATTCTCTTGCATTTCTCATATTATAGGCTGCAGTTACCTTGATTATCTTGCACTTATGCAGAATACCACACTCGTGCACTATACTGAAGATTATCCTGATTGATCTGGTCAACAAGAAGGACAAGTAACTGAGATGTCCTACTAAGATAATTATGCCATATAATGGAAAATAAACCTACAAAGGTTCTGAGATTGCTACACGTTGATGTCTTTGGTTTCTAAATAGTTGTGGCATCCTTAGATATCCCTTATAACATAGGATGATTTATTTCACCATTTACTCCCTATCATTAGTAAAGAGACACATTATTTTGTGCATATTTTGTATTTTTCAACCAACATATATTGTACCTAGAAATACTGACTAACTGAAAGAAGAGGACGACATTCTTCAGGCATACATAACAATTCAGTTTGTGTGAGGAATTGGGGTGAACCAAAAATGGACTACTTTCTCATTATATCCATTTCAGGGAGGCTCTAAACAAAGGGGTAAATGAGAATCTTGAGCAATAGTGAATGGTTTGCCTATTTAGTAGAGAGTCTGGAAAGAACGAGCATAGAAAATCAGATACGGGGCGCCTAGGTGGCTCAGTTGTTAAGTGTCTGCCTTCGGATCAGGTCATGATCTCAGGGTCCTGGAATCGAGCCCTGCATCGAGCTCCTCGCTCGGCAGGGAGCCTGCTTCTCCTTCTCCCACTCCCCCTGCTTGTGTTCCCTTTCTCGCTCTGTCTCTCTCTGTCAAATAAATAAAATCTTAAAAAAAAAAAGAAAGAAAATCAGATACAAGAAACAAAGAGTCATAGTGATGGACTTAAAGGGCCAAGCATACTGTGTGCACTTGTTTATGCCTCATATCAATGCCCAACAGAGATTATCCACTACAAAGAGATGCCTAACTACTATATTGAAGAGAATAACTTGTTCTTGAATGCCAGTCACTCTCTCTCCTTGATCACATGAGTCTTAGTGTGGTAAGCCATGATTGAGTGGTCATGGTCTCATGGATGGATTTATGTGTGAAGTCAACAACGTGACCTTCCTCAACATATAGATGACTAGCTACTGCCACTGCTGACTCCCCAGTCTACTGGTGATAGAGACCAATCATGACTCCTCAATATGGCACTATTCCTCAAGGATCCAGGTACCCGCTTGATGGCAAATTGATTATAATGGACAACATCAATCCTGGGAAATATGATTTATTCTTATCAGAACTGAAAGCTACCCAGGATATAACTTTTCTTCTTCTGCCTGTAGTTCATTTGCTACACAAGACTTCTAGAATGCCTAATCTATCATTATGGTATCCTACACATCATTGATTAAGCTTAATGGATCCATTTTATGTCAAAGGATGAATAACACTGGGTGAATGACAATGGGATTTTCAACATTTGTGCCATGAGACCCTATCACTCAGAAACACCTAGTCAAATATAATGATGGAATAAACTGTTCAGGACTCAGCCAAATTGACAGTTCCAGGAACACACCCTGCAGAATTAGAGCCCACCAAGGATGTGATATATATACTAAAAGTGCATTTGATATATAGTGGTGCCCACACTGGGTGGAATATATGGATCTAAGAAATGAAAGGGAGTAGTACTATTGGTTATTCTTAACATCATGCCCAATTACCCATTCACAGAATTTGTGTCCCATCCCAATTTTGGATCACTTAGATTAGAGGTCCTAAATCCTAAAGGAAGAAAACTTTCATTAGGGGACACAATAGATATTCTGTGACATCTGCCTGATCTCTTGAATCTTCTTATTCTCAGGGACTCCCATAAAAGAAAGAAGTTAATATGTTGCTGGGACTAGTTAACACTTAATATCATTTGAAGCAACATTGCTGCTATATACTGGGATCTTGAAGGAGTATATCTATAATGTTGACTGTTCATTGGAATATCTTCTGGATTTTAGGTGAAAACTAATAGTTGTGAAAAAGCAAGTGCAGCAATGTAGTTTCACTAGAGCAAGGGATCTAAGGGTATAACCTCCCCAGGGAAGAAGGTCTGGGTTACCTGAACAAACAGCCAAATTAATGGTTGAGGATGAAGGACATCTAGATTTGGTGGTAAAGGGTGACATTGTGGATACCAGTTATGGTCCCAAGATGAGTTTCAGTGGAGCATAGATATTTTTCACTAACCCTCTTGCCTTTAAGATATTGCAGGGAGGGGCACCTGGGTGGCTCATTTGGTTAAGTGTCCAGCTTTTGATTTCAGCTCATGTCATGATCTCAGGGTCATGGGATTAAGCCCTGCATCAGGTTTGTGCTCAGCATGGAGTCTGCTTGAGATCTTGAGATTGTCCCTCCCTCTCCCCCTCCACCCCACTCTGTCTCTCTCTCTCTCCCAATAAAATAATTTTTTTTTTAAAGTGGGAGGCTCTGATGGCACAGTTGGTTAAGCATCCAACTCTTGGTTTGGGCTCAGGTCCTGATCTCAGGATCCTGAGATCCAGCTCCAAGCCAGGCTCCGTGCTTAGCACAGAGTCTGCTTAGACTTTCTTTCTCCCTCTCTCTCTGCTTCTCCCCACCAAGTAAATAAATAAATCTTAAAAAAGAAAAGAAAACAAAACAAAACGAAACAACAACAACAAAAAAACCTCATTGCAGGGAATTTGCCTGGCCGAATCCAGAAGCTGACTGTTGCCAGTTGTACTTAATGAAGATTTTTAGTAGATCTGAGTGATCCAAAGTGTGAACTAAGTTTGATGCATTTTTCTGCCCAATTTCAAATGTTTTCAGCCTGACCAAATATCCAAGCCAATGTTTCATGTAGCCTAACACAGTTGTGACCTGACAATCTTTCATCCCTATATCATCTCATTTCTAGTCAGCAGTTTCTCTGATTCCATGGTATTGAGGACCCACACAAACTTGATTGGCACTCGTGTATGTGTGTACCATACATATGTAGGAGAGTTAATTTCTCCTGGAACTTTCTTGCACCAGTGTGTAGGGTAGCCATACATCCTCATTAGCCTAGGACAGATCTGAGTTATATCAGTTGTGCCAGCATTGCTATTAATATTTTCTCTTTTCACTGTCACAGTTGTCCTGTTTTACATGATCAAGTGTATGGTTGTCTTATCACTGGTTATGAGAGCCAGAAGAGAAATGCTTCCCCCATGCTCCGTCTAGGTGGCTGGCCCTAAGAGGTGTTTGATATGGTAGACTCTGAGATGTCCCCATAGTATTCAACAGTCATTCATACTTAGTGTTAGAAAACTCAGTGATGCACCCTTTATTGGCTTTTTCTGCTCCCCAAGAGACTTTTTAACTCTCCCTGCCCCTCAGTCATAGATGACATTTTCAAATAAATAACTCGTACATGACAAAAGGCAGAAAGTCCCTGTTGCAGATTCTGCTCTAAGCAGAATCCAGCTTTTGTTGACTTGGCTTTAATAAGTAACAATAACTGTGTTCACTGGCTGTTATTTTTTTTAAAGATTTTATTTATTTATTTGACACACAAAGAGAGATCACAAGTAGGCAGAGAGGCAGGCAGAGAGAGAGGGGGAAGCAGCTTCTTGCTGAGCAGAGAGCCCGATGTGGGGCTCAATCCCAGGGCCCTGAGATCATGACCTGAGCCGAAGGCAGAGGCTTTAACCCACTGAGCCACACAGGCGCCCCACTGGCTATTACTGAATGACAAATTACCCCAATATTCAGTGGCTTAAAATACGAAAATCAGTTTTATCTGTCATGTCTGCACGATAGCTGAGGTTTGTTCAGCTCATCTAGGTTGCACTGAACTGAGCAGCTTTCTTATTACCCAGTCATGTGGATAGCTAAAGTGGCTCCGCTGCAAGTATCCTTCATCATCCTTGGACTGCAAGTAGCCAAAACGTGTTTTTCTATGGCAATACCAAAGGAACAAGAAGGTAAGCAGGAACACATAAGGGCACTTAAAAGCTATACCTATAGGCAGCCAGCACACTGACTTCAATTCACACGCTGTTGGTCCAAGTAATTCATGTGTCAAGTTCAAAATCAAAGGGCAGGAAAGGATACTCCATCTACAATAAAGCAATGGCAAAAGTATATATACATGGAAGGACAAAGGATTGAAGGTGATATTGATCTACTGTATGATTTTGAAAGAAATACCAGTATATTGTCTGTGAAAGAAAAGAACCTGTACAGTATCTCTGGTAATAAGTAAGGCCAGTGGGCCAATAGGTAAATTCTATTTAATGGAAAAAAATCTTATGAAACTCACAGTCTATGGCTCACCACCATTAAAACTTAATGTAATAGTTGTATATTTTAGAAATGAAGAATAAGAATGGGGATGGCAGAAATTTGTTGAAGCCATTAATGTCTTTGTGAAAATCCAGATTTTAGAACTTAGGTTTTATAATGTCTTTACTGTATCTAGGAATAGGATACAATAATTATTACACATGGAAAAAAATCTCTCAATATTTAGAGTTAAAAAGATTAGAGTAGAAGAGGAACCACATTAATGAAATACATTTATTTTCACTGGGGCCCAAACAATTTACCTTATAATTTAGAAAGATCACAGTGGGTCTCACAGTAAATAATACCCCTAAAATGAGAGTCTTACAAAGCAATCGGTGCTCATTAAAATTCAGTATTGAAAGCAGCAGGTGGCAGGCAGTTCCATGAAACAATTTTACAGTGTCCTTCTATGGTTGAAGCAAAACAATTCATGTCAGAAAATGCCAGGTCTTACTTCCTGTTTTAAGTTATCATTGTGTAATAAGTCTTCTATTTTTATCTGAGTATAATCAAGGAACTCAAGCTGGATTATTGCAACAGCTTTCTAAAATATGTGTTTGCTTAACATGTTATAGAGGTAAAATACATGCATTTCACTATTATCACTTTGTAAAGTAATACATTTCATGGCAAAATGTTTTTTCCAGAGGGAAGTGAATTTTCAAATATCTGTAAAATTATACATATGCAGTCTCAAGTGAAAAGAAAAATTTTTATTGGGGCAAAAAACTAAAAAATGTGTTATCACCCATCTTTCAATGTGTTTTTTTTTTTCTGAAAGAAGGTAAATATGTGTCACAGGTTTCACTTCCTGACACAAATCCCTACCTCTCCCTTACCAAAAAAGGAAAAGGGAAGGGAAGAAAATAATTTAGATTTCTTGGGACCATTTAATACTTCTGTCCTTTTCAAAGCTATCGATCTAGTTAATTGTCAAATTCTGTGTAGTAATGGTTTGAAGTGCTGTATTCAAGAGAAAACTTTAATAATGTCTTTAAGAGGGGGAAATAACCATAAAAGTTAAACCAGTTACTTTTGCCTTCCATTTGATATACCAATGGATATGGCAGAGAGCTCCTGGCCGTAAGGTTTAAAACACAGATCTGGGGAATAAGTTAACCTGCATTGAAATCTGTTTGACCTTTTACTGTTTGTGTGATCTCAACATACTATTTAATCTTTCCAAACTTCAGGTACCTGTAAAGCAAAGGTGCCAGTACCTACCTCATAAGGTTATTGTAAGGACCAATTGAGATTTTAGAGTTAGTGTCTAGCCCACAGGAAGCACTCAGGAAATTATATAAAATTGTTTATAATTTAGTAATATTAGAAGAATCACCTATGGTGGGTAGGAGGAATATATCTCATGAAATATATGTTTTAAACATGAGTTATTCAGAACAGTTGTGTATCTGCATGAAAAATAAACCAAACAATCAAAAACAGTAATGCCAGCAACAAAATACGGCCTTTATTGGTATATCTTATAACTTTAAAATGATCGTATAAGTTCAAGAAAATATTATGTGTTAATCTTTCTTTTAATTCCTTCAGAAAAAAAATGTTATTTGAGGTGTCTTCACAATAAGGCAATAGCATACAAGTAATAGCTATTAGTCATTTTTTTTCCTCCAAGAGGCAGAAGTAGATCAAGATTTAGTGAGGCTTGAAGCTTAAAGAATTCTGGGGGCCCAATTCAAGAATTGGCAGGTGAGGGGAGCCCAATACTTCCCAATACTTACAGGGAAGTAGTAGAGAGAAAACAGAAGCAGAATTTCCTGAGAGCAGGAAAGCAAAAGAAATAGCAGCCATGAAGGCAAATTATCCTGGAGGCCTGCAGGGTTGAAACAAAACAAAACAAAACAAAACAAAACAAAACAAAACAAAACAGTGCTTCATAGTTCCCTGAAGTTGGTTTCACTGCTGAAGAAATTCTCTGACAGGATCCCTTGAGAGACTGTACACCTGTCAGCCTGTGCCTGATGTTGGGGGTCCTGCTGAATGATGTTGCCCCACTGCACTGGGTGCAAACTGAATTGTTTCAATGTCTCCCAGACCATGCGGACATGTGAGGATTCCTTGCACCTAGGGAGACTCCAGACTCCATACCTCCATAAAACTGAGAGGAAATAAAGACATTTTAATATAAATGTCAGCTGCCATACTAAATGCAAGTACACTAAGATACCCTATCAAAAATATAAAGTCATATTGGGTTTAAACAATCCAGCTGTTTAACAATTATGAGAAAGATACCTAAAACAAAGTGGCAGAAAAAAAGTTTTGCTCACCTACAAGTATGTAAGGAAATGCAAACCAGAAAGAAAGCAGGGATGCCAAATAAAATTCTAAGAGATGTAAACACATTTTTACAAATTCCTAAAGATTTTATAAAATCATAAAGATACAATCATGTGTATATTTACATATATGTATATATATAATTCACTATATATATATAATTCACTATATATTTATATACAATGAGATATGTATAGAATCCTATATATATGTATATACACATATGCATATACACACACACACTTAATCCATTAAGCAATGTAGTAGCAAAATATATAGTGCTAAACTTCTCTAAAAATTAAGACTGCTTGATTTAAAAATCTTTATAAGAGACATTTACTTTGCCTCTCACAGAATTTGACATGTCAAGCAGATAAAATATAAGGAATTTTAAGATTTGAATAATAAAATCAATATTTTTATAGATTCTTCAGCCAGACTGCCTGGGATTGATCCCTCCTCAATCTCCTATTTGGATGCTCTTGGGCAATTTAGTTAACTTCTGTGTGCTTCACTTTCCTTGTTTGTTAGATGTGGAAAAGAATAATGTAATGCTAATCAGGTTGTTGTGAGGATTAACTAGATTACCAATTTAAGTACTTAAAATATTTCCTACCATATATTTTTGAGCTGTAGAAGTTACCTCTCAATATCATCATCTCATCATCATCATGATCCCCTAGAAAAATATAATTGATTCAGATTGATCCAGATAGATCTAAAAATCTTGAAATGACTAACAATCATAGCCAAGATTGGAGGGGTGGTTTTCATTGTCCACTAAAATCATTAATGATTTTATGTTATCAATTAATGATAACATAATAAAACAAAATAATAATTTTTGGTTAGAATGAAAAGCTTGTCAATTTTTTTTATTTTTCCAAAGCCTTTAAGAGAATCTACTATCTATCATCATCATCATTTATTAAAACTCTACTTTATACAATATACTTTGCATGAAATAAAATATACTCATTTTTGCAGTTTGATAAAAGTTGTTAGATGCATATACCCATGTAACTGCTTTCACAATCAGAAACAGGATATTTTTGTCACTTTAAAATATTCCCTTATGCCCATTGGTACTTAATCTTCACCCACCTCAGCCTTAAGCAACCATTCTCTGTTTTCTGGTCAATATAAAATTGCTTTGACTTTTTTTCAACATATATTTTTTTACATTTTTTTAAGATTAATTCAAATATTAGGGCGCCTGGGTGGCTCAGTCAGTTAAGTGTCTGCTTTCAGCTCAGGTCAGGATATCCGGGTCCTAGGATAGAGCCCTCGTAGGATTTCTTGCTCATCAGGGAGTTTCGTTTCCTCTGTCCCTCTGCCCCTTCCCATGCTTATTTTCTCTTTCTCTCTCTCAAATAAATAAATAAAATCTTTTTTTAAAAAGGATTAATTCAAATAGTGAATATTAGTAGCTTTCGTCTTTTTAGTGCTGACTAGTTTTACATTTATGAATACATCACAATTTTTAATTTATTATCATACAGATGGGCCTTTGTGCTGTTTCCAAGACTTGCCTATTATAAAAAATTGTCATGAATTTTTATTGCAGATCTTTATATGGACATATGCTTTCAGTTCCTTTGGGGAAATATTTAAGAGTAGAGCTTTGTATTTTAAGAACTGTCAAATTGCTTTTGAAGATAGTATTAACACTTTATACTTCTACCAGCCAGGTATAAGAGTTCTATTCTAGTTGCTTGCTTCACATCCTCAAAAACCCTTGGAATTTTCAGTGTTCTTAATTTTGGCCTTTCTAATGGGTGTGCCGTGGTATTTCATTGTGGTTTTAATTTATGTTTCCTTGATGAATAATGATGTTTAATACCCATTTTTATGTGTTTTAATGTCATACAGATATCTTTGGTGAAGTATCTTCATATATTTAAAAAATTTTAATTGGTTGTTTGTTTTATTTTTGAGCTGTGAAAATACCTTAATGATGTATTTCAAAGATCAGCCATTTTTCATTTTGGTGAAGCCCAGTATTTCTATTTTTTTTTCTCTTAGGTTTTATGTTTTTGTATGTCTGAGTGTGTATCTTAATGAATCTTTGCCTATTCCAAGATCTTGTATATTTTCTTCTAGGAGTTTTAAAGTTTTACCTTTAGGTTTGTGATCAATTTCAAGCTGTTTTTTAAGTGTATGGTGTGAGGTAAGGTTCAAAGTTAATTTGTTCCAAGGAAACATCCATTTGTTTAGGCATCATTTCTTGAAATATGATGCTTTTCTCTTTGAACTGTCTTGACACAATTTTCTAAAATCAATTGACCCTGTAATTGTAGTTCTATTTTTAGATATTGTAATATATTCTACTGGCCTATATTGCCAACACCATACTAACTTGATCACTTTAGATTGGTAGTGAATGGTGAAATCAGAGTATAATTCTTCCAACTTTGTTATCATTTTAATTTTACTTTTCTTCATTTCCATACATATTTTTACTTTCTTGGTTTCATCTCCATATAAATTTTAACATCATTTGATAACCGACCCAACTTTGATTCGAATTATTTCAAAGCTATAGACCTATTTGCAGATAACTGACCTCTTAAAAATATTGACTTTTCTGGTCCATGAACATGGTATATTTCTTCACTTATTTAGTTCATTTTATTTATCTCAGTAATTCTTTGTAGTTTTTAGTGTATAGATCTTAATTTAGAAGACTGACCCACATCCCATTCCCCTACAGTGATTAAAAATTAAGAGAATGAGAAGGAGCTGCTAGTGGTGTAAGGAAGGGAGACAAAAGAACAATCAAATTGCATTTGAGATAGAATGAGAAAGGATTATTTGGAGACAATGAGTATAGCCAATTCTTTTAAGATGTTTTAATGTAAAAAGAAGCAGGGAAATGAAATGGTGGCTGGAGGAAGATGTGAAGTCAAAAAGTTGTTGATTTTTTTTAAATTTTATTTATTTATTTGACAGAGGGAGAGAGAGAGAGAGATCACAAGTAGGCAGAGAGGCAGGCAGAGAGAAGGAAGCAGGCTCCCTGCCGAGCAGAGAGCCCGATGCGGAGCTTGATCCCAGGACCCTGAGATCATGACCTGAGCTGAAGGCAGAGGCTTTAACCCACTGAGCCACCCAGGTGCCCCAAGGTTGTTTATTTTTAAGATGGACAAAATAGCAGCAGATCTCTATGCTATAATGATATGAAGAGAAGGGAGAACTGTTGCTTCTGAAGAGAAAAGGATGCATACCTGAAACAGTCTCTTGAATATATAAGAGAGCATGGTAACTGGAGCACAATGGGGAGCTTGGACTGAGGAAGGAGTGTGGTTTACCCAGAGCAGAAAGAGTGAAGGCAGAGTGTATGGGAACAGGTGACTAGCTGTAGTGGTAGGAGCTACTGAAGGTCTCTTTCGATTCTTTCTTTCTTATCAGTGAAATGGGTAGCGAAGCCATCAGCTGTCTGGAATATGGGGTAGAAGTTTTGGAGATCTAACTAAAGGAGTGTCCTTTAAATGGAATGAATCCCTCTTCTAGGAAAAACCCTCTACATGGTGACTCTTTTTCTCGTATCTCAGTAGAAAAATTCAGCATTTTGGCATTTTTATAGATAAATGATATTGTTATTTTGGAAGAGGCAGAGATGGTTTTAATTTAAAAAATTAGACATTCAATTAAGATGAATATCTTAAATGTAAAATAATTCATCCAGTTTGCCTTCTTATGACTTGGAACTCATTTTGAATTCAGCTAATGTTAAGAAACAGTAACTCCTCTCTCAAGCCTCTTTATGATGGTGGTTATACCCTATGTAGAAATGATGAATATGACAGACATAGTTACAGAAGAATTTCATGGAAATTGTAAGATATAGTCATAAAATGTAGCCATAGAAACCTTCTGGCTCATCAGATAAAAGCAAAGTGAGTCTGAAAGATGTCTTTTGGTTTATTCATATTTTATTTGTGGATTTATTTTCCCAGTATCTGTTCACTTTAAGATGCTGAGAGTGTAATGTCTTTTCATTACAACATGAAAATAAGTCCAAGCAATTACTCTGCTCTCATGTTATAGCCATGTTTGTATGTGTTGGTGTCTTTGTGTGTATGCAGCTGTTTTTCCTACTGTTATCTTTTTTTATTGTTGTTAGCTTTTTTCAGTAAGAAATTAGTCCCTTCCAAACCAATGACAAGACCCAAACATAATGAAAAGTTTAGTTGGGGGCTGGACGTGAAATACAAACAGCATTCTTTCCCTTACAAGGTTGTTTGGAAAATACATGCACACTTGTTCTTGACCTCTGGAGATTATAAATACGTCACCTAGGGGAGCAGCAATACTCTTTTGGACTTGACTCCACTTTCTTTACATACTTTTCCATCTTTTAGAAGCCTCGTGCACGTATTTTAAAAATATGATTTAGAAAGGATTTAGTGACAGTGCATAAGATCCTTTGATTTTATCTCCCCTTTCTCTTCACCCTAACTAGTAGCGGGAGTTACTGGCATGCTTCAGAAAGCTTACTTACGTTTGAATACAGTCTAAATCAGTGCAGACCCTTGACTGACTTAATCTTCACTTGCAAATGACAATGCAGTGAAACCAGAGGAAGAAAAAAAATGACTTCCTTTCCTATTGGAAACCTAATAACTAGTTATCCTGACCCAGTTTTCAATAAGAGATTTTCTGATGACCCAACAGGAGTGACTATCTCTAGTCAAAGAAAGGGGAGAGTGAATTTAATCTTTCATGCCACTGGAATGGCAGCTGCTCTCAGCTCTCTCTGATTCTGTGAAGGATGGTGAAGATAGAGCTGTTTTTTCAGTCTAGGGAGAATTTTCCTTTTGAATATTCCAAACGGGAGATTTGCCCATGTGCCTCAAGAACTAATTGTCTAGGTTCCGTCAGGAATGCAGCAGGAGAGGAGCATATTTCATGCTTAAGACCAGAGAAGAGCCACGCAATACTCAGTGGATAAAAGGCTTGCAGTCCCAGCTGGGAAAAAGAGTCCCATTATCTCCCAGCTGCATAGACATTCCATACGGCTTGGTTCTGCCTGGATGCACAGCATGCCTGGCTGAGAGCTTGAAACAGAGTTCTGCAGAAAAATTGTAAAGATCCCGAGACATTTCCCTGGTAAGATCTGTAAGTACAAAATTGTGCTGTCTGCTGCAATGAGAATTTTGCTGGGCTAGCTGCAGCTTTTCTTCCTTTCAGTGTCTTTGTATTAGCATAACAGGTAAAAGCTGGGTTTGGGGGAAAGTGACTGCTTTATTTATGCTATGTTTCTATGATGTTGATGCTTAAAATGCATTTATTCCTTGTGAGAGAAAAACGTATTGAATCTGTATTCTGGGGAGCTTAGGATCAAACCAGGGAAAGAGAGACTACAGGTACATTTTTCAGTGTTTCACTAGTCTTTGCTGCAGTAAAACTAATGGGCAAGATGGGATGACAGTGCTAATTCTGGTACTTTCAGATGGCTTCACGCCCTTTCTGTAATGGCAAATGGGAAAATGTTATTGCTAATTTTTTTTTCATCAAGGGGTAGAGGGGTGGGGTTTGCAATGTCTGACAGATGATTTAAAGGAATGGTTATAAAAAGTTTCCTGGGGGAGGGATTTGGTGAAGGGAGCAGTGTAAGACTGGAGGTCACATGACCCCACCAAATTTTGTCTGGCATTTTGCTTTTCACCCAGCTTCCAGATAATAGCTTCTGGAGTTTCCATTCACAACAGTTTAGCCTGTCAGTATTAAGGTACCTGTAATACTTTATGGAAAGTTTCAGAAGTTGATAACTTGGAAACAAAACTTATAAGAGCTCTGAGATTAGCCAGGTATAGCCCATTATGTTAATGGAATATTGTCAACTTTGGGAGTTTGGGGAGAAATTGGAATTCATAGTTCTTGCTTCTCCAATTGAAAACTACTTATATTTAAATAATCAGAATCCTGACTATGTCCTCTGAGAAATATTCAAAGAACGACTAAAAAGAAGTTATACTGAGAGAAAATAGGGAGAACAGTAGAATTACACAGAATCAATTTGGAAAATGAGGTATTCGTAATCTTATCTACAGTGGCAGTGTTTTTAAAAAATTTTTGTAAGAGAAAGAGCCATATGTTAAACATTGAGATTCTAGTTTTGAACAGTCTTCATTTATCTGATGGGTTTATCTTTCTTTATTGTTGTTTAAAGGTTTCATCAATTTATGTGTACTGTGTTTTATAAGATAAGATATTTAAGCACACTCTTCCATGCCCCACGACCTGTCACACATGTGTAAACCTACACAAATTCAGAAAACAAACACACACACACACACAATACTGATGTATTTGTATAACAAACAGAAATCCAGAGTCATTTCATCTTTGATGCTTCAGTGATTTTTTTAAAGCAATATCATGGCTATGCAATTCAGAGATTTCAAGTATATAAAATTTGCAATTTTTATAAGGGTTTCTATGAGGTTATATAAATGCATAACTTATCACATCTTAGCCAAAAAGCTTGTCATTTATAAACTGCACTGCATTACTTCCTTTGAACATTTCTAGTGAAGTGCCAGAATCGTTTGTTTAGTATTCTCCATGTAACTTTCCCTAATGAAAACAAATTCACATTGTCATTTGGAGAATTAATACATATTTGGTCTTTGCTTAGACAAAAAAATTGATTATCTTGTGAAAAGAATATGAGGTATATTAAGTTGTTTGCATACTTTTGTGTTTTTGACAAATGAAAATACTCAGTAATACAAAAGTAAGCTTGTACATTTATATTTTAGTGAAGGAGGGGGGTTATGAAATATTTATTTTTGTCACTTATGTATTTAACATCATACTAATTAGAATGCAGTAGCATAAGCTATACTCCTTAAAAATAACTCAAGCTAAACATAAAAGTTCAAAAAAGAACTCTTGTCACCTGTAGAAAACAATCATAATATTTGTAGACATCTTATGCCTGAATTCAAATAAAATGAGAGGGAGAGACTTTAGAAGAATGCTTTCTTATCATACATTTTTGTTTGTTTTTGGCAGATAAGTATTTAGATAATGTGATCAGTGATAGATAGATATTCTTTTAAAAGAATATGAACTTACTCTATTCTTTAAAAAAAAGTATTGAATTTATTTTACATTTAGATTAAATAGAAAAAAAATAGAGCTGATATGAAACTGAAGAAATTGCTAAATTTCGGGTATTAGTTTCCCACCCACCCCCCAAAAAAGGGATATTGGGTCCGTAAGAATAACACGTAAGAACAAAAATTAAGAAAATATTAGTAGTTTGAAGTCACCATTTTTACAATGCATGTTTAAACAGTCTCATAAATAAATAAATAAATAAATAAATAGATAAATAAATATAAACAATCTCTTGTAAGTCTTTGTTATGATAGTTAAAGAAATTTAACTTTATGGTTATTTTCCTTACATATACCACCTGAACCTCAATTATATTATCAGTTTTACATTATTGAGATTTATAGTATTTACATTCTGGCTTAATTTACACAGTCTTGGTTAGACTTATTTGGAATTTGAAAAAAATCAATCCTTACCAATTACTTACTACTCAATTCATCATTCCTGTATTCTTAATTTTGAATTATTTCTTGGATTATTGGATTTCACTGTTAAGTAGTACCCTCCACCAAAGAAACAGTCATAGATGCTATCTCTTCTATGTGCCTACATAGAACATTTTCTTCTTTTGCCTTATGCATGGGAGACACATTAATCTTCTTGAATCAAACATATTTTTCCCCTTTAAAAACTTGTAAATACTTTTAAACAATGCTGCAGACTCTTCCCATACTGAATATTGGTGTCCTTTGGTTATTAGGTATGTCTGAAGTTTCCATCCTTGAATATAAGTTACTTCTTTCTGATGTATGTCCACATGATTCTTTGGGTATTTTTTGGGGGGGGGTGTTTTTGTTTGTTTTCTTTGTTTTTTTTGCCATAGTATATTCTAGAGTTAGACAGTCTTCATCAAATTTGCTTAAATATGATGTACTGCATAGAATTGAGATTTTTATATGTCAATTTTGTTGTTGTTACACAAACTGTATTTGATTTTTTTATTATTATTATATTGCTCTTTCCTTTTCTTCAGGATCACCACTTATGAGCATGTTGGATCTCATATTTGTCTGTCTTCCACATCTATCATTTTATCCAAATTTATTTTTAATTTTATACTTTTTCAGTTCATTTTGAATTTGTTTTTAAAAATAATATACGGAAAGTTTATGTTTTAGAGATATTTAATTTATATAAGAGTAATTGTCCAGCACTTTGTTCAAACTGTGGCTGATTATTCTTGAGATTTACATATTTAACTGCATTTCTCTTAGTTTTTTTCCTTCTATCTTCTTTTTATTCAAAAATGTATGCATGAGGGATGAATAGAGAAAGCACAGAGGATTTTGGGGGCACTGAAACAATCTGTGTGATATTGTCATGGTAGATACATGTTACTATCTATTTGTCTAAACCCATAGAATATATAATATCAAGAGTGAACCCTGGTATGAACTATGGATTTGGGTGATAGTTATGTATCAGTGTAGGTTCATCGATTATAACAAATTGTAAAACCATATACACTGTGGTGGGGATGTTAATAATAGGGGAAGCTGTGCATATATGGTATGGGGGCAGAGGGTATAATCTATCAGATTTGGGGGCAATCTATATCCTTCTAAAAGTATATGAAGGGGAAGATACCAGCTTTCCTGTATGCCTCCACTCACCCACTTCATGTAGATCCATGTTTTTGTTTTTGTTTTCGATTTTTTAGTATTTGGCAGCAGTGGAAATGTGCTTCAGAATCTATATTATGGGGTTGTGTTTGCCTGTATTTTTATTATAGACAGAAGGCTTTTTACTTTGATTTTGTATTACACCAACATCACCATGTTTTTCTTTCTCTTTGCTGTTTCTGTAGAACAAGAGAGGAATTAAAATCTCTTTATTTAATGAACTTTAAATAAAAATCTTTCAGTTTGGGAGAATTATTTTAAATATAAATTTCACTAGAAAATGAAATTATTCCATTATTCATATTGAAAAGAGCTATTCTAGTCAAAATTGAGTATGTACTATATAATCTAATACTTGTTATGATGAAGGCATAACACAGGGCACACTAGGGAAGAAAAAAAAGCAGAGTGTGTCATTGGGCACTCTTATTATTCTTTTATTTATTATTTTATTATTACTATATTTTCATTTTTTTTCTTTTATTCTTTAACCCTGAAGTCTATGGCCTACTTAACTATCTTGCAAGGAATCTTAGGGTAATTTAAAGTGAATTTGGCTAATAGTAACATGAATCAAAATTAAGAGTCTCAAATATTTTATGGCAGTAGGGTGGACATAAAGTTTATATATAACAACTTTCCAATTAAATGAATACATGAGTGAAATTACTTAGATACTGAGATTTTTTAAAGAAGCCATGAGAGAGTCATGGATCCTATTAAGTACAAAACAAATAATCGTACTAATAAAAGAAGTTCCATTCTCTCGAGTGTGTATAAAGTGACACCAAGATTCTGGAACAGGCCTCTTCTGATGAAGGGCTGCATACCAGCTGTATATGTGGTCTTCTCTACATTTGGCACAGAATAGCTTTGTGGTCTAAAGCAAGTAACTTAACCTCTCTACACTCCATTTCCCATCCACAATGGGGATAATAGTAGAACTGATTTCATAGTAATAGCAAGAGAAATAAGTAGGTTAGCATGTGAAAAATACCTTCAAGAAAGCCTTGAAATTAATAAGCACTCTTTATATTAGTTTAATTTTGATCATTTGATCAGTTTTATATTAGTGTTACTATTACAACATTTTGTCAATGAGCCTTAGAATTGATTGGGAAAAAATAATATAAAACAATGAAGACAATAAAAATTATAATCATCATCTAATCAATTATAATGAGTATGTAGTAGAGAATTAAATTTAAAGGTCTAAATTATAGTTAGATATGAAAATGGAGGTCAGGGAATCTTGTGAGAAGATTCAGAGATGCTGGTCCTCAGATTCAAGTAGCCTAAAAATAGAAATGATAGTTCTGCATGCACCAAATAATCAGAGCTGATCAAGAAAAATGGTTTATTTAATTTTTGACTATAAAAACAATATACAGAAAAACAGAAGAAAAGAATAAGCCATAATTCCTTTTACCAAAGAAAACCATCACAAAATACTTGTGAATTTCTTTTCTATTGTTAATGGCTTCATTGTTTTCTATTTTTTTTTCTAATTAAAATTTTAATGTCCTAAAAAAGTAATGGGTGAACCTGGATAAAGATAATATATCTATCCTTTCACAAACAGGACAATGGCTTGTTTAAGTTTCCCCCAAGATATTTCTGCCAATGTCCGTATTTCTGTTATTTTATTTGTACTTTGTTTTTAAACTTTTCCTAATATTTTACCAATATTTATTTAGATTTATAACATGTTTTTCTGAGTTATTTATTAACCATTTCTTCTTACTACAGACATACCTGTTGTGGGTTCATTTCCTGTGTACTAAAGACCATTTGAAGATCATTATAGAAACAGTCTTAAACTCCCTTACAGTTTGTCTTTCTAAAAATTACTTACTCTTCTCACATTTTAAAATAATAATACAGTTGGTTACAGGACTCCATGATGACCAATAATTTTTTTCTTGACATTTTTTGCATATTTTGTTCATTGCTCTTCTGGAATATAATTTTGCTCATGAGAAGACTGCTCATAGTCTAACTATAACATTTTTGAAGATATATTTGTCTTTCATTCTGGTAGATTTTAAAAATTTCTCTTTGCAATGATGTCTTTGGGTTCATTACAATGTGTGTAGGTGTGGATTTGTTTTAAATTTATACTGCTCTGGCCTCTACAAGCTCCTAAATCTGTCTAACTTCAATTTTGAAAAATTCTCAGCTACTATATATTTACTTTTATCCCTTTTCCATCTTTATTTTCTCTAAGATGGTCATTAAGTATTTGAACCTTCTTCTATTCTTCTTTGTCTTATTTTATATATTTTAAATCTCCCTTTGTTGTGTTTCACTCTGTGTGATTTCCTGTCATTTGTCTTATAAATTTATTTTTCTTTTCAGAAAATAGTTTTTGATTTCTGTAATTTCTATTGCTTATTTTAAAAATTATCTTATTTTAAAGTTGATTTTTGATTATTCAATTAGTTTTATTTTTTGGGGGGACAAATTACTTCATTATTTGTGTCTGCTTCGTCTCCCTCATGATGGTTTATTCCTTTTGATGTTTATAATCTCCTTTTATGACAGACCCACCTTTAGCAGTTGTTGATTACCATTGAGAGATCAGCATTATCACAGTTGAAGATGCTTCTCTACAGTATGTTTCACCGTTGCCTCTAGATTTGCTCTATAATTTCCCCATTTTGTACTAGCTTCTATGGTAATTTTTGGCGTACAATTATCTTAACATACAGAGAGAATAAATTTAGGCCCTACAACCAAACTTGGCAAAAACTTGATTTTCAGCCTATCTCTAGAAGACCCTTTATTTCCAGCAGATAGGCAGAATCTTTTAAAGTCCCCTCTTTTATGGAGGGTCCTCTTTTCCGTGGTTTATTCCAGCTCCCTTTGAGTTTCCTCTTCATTTTGGGTCCCTGACATTTTATCTTTCTTGTTTACAACCTTGATTATGCATATTTTAAAGTATTCTTATATAGCATTCTATGTGTCTATGGTAGAACCTTTCTGCATCATATTGCATAGCGTCATATACTGCCATGTTGACTACAGTTTTCCTCATCTGCTTCCCACCAAAAAGAAGGCCATCAAATTTTCTGGCTTGCTGATACTTTATTTTTTCCTGGTATTTTTACAATTTCATGTATTTCCTTTAGTGTGTATTCTGTCAGTTAAGTGGTGCTTTAGGGGTCAAGGCAAAAACTCACTCCAAAATCTTGAACCACAAGTTAATTATGGGGTTAAAAGAAGATTTTTCACAGAAATCAAAGATGTCTTTCCATAATTTTTTAGTTATTCGCTAGATCATCACATTACCTTATAAGAAATGGATGAAGTCAATTGTATATGTCTTTCCATTAATTTCTCAAACAATTTAATTTACCAAAGTGCTGATTTAGTCCGAAAGGACAGTTCATTCAATGAGACAGTATGCTAGGAAATACTCTAGATGTAGTTAGGAAAGCTGGCCAATTGCTGGCGTTTACATATTCTCTAAGAATGGTAGCTATATTAGTTCCTATGTTTCATGGTGTACAAATTCTTAAAATGTAGAGGAAATTACTCAAAATGCTTGTCAGCTCAGTAATACCTTTTTTTTTTTAGATTTTGTTTATTTATTTTTGATAGGGAGAGACATAGCGAGGGAGATAACACAAGGACGGGGGCGGGGGATGGAGAGGGAGAAGCAGGTTTCCCACAGAGCAGGGTTCTGTGCAGGGCTCAATCCCAGGACCCTGGGATCATGGCCAGAGCCGAAGCAGATGCTTAACAACTGAGCCACCCAGATGCCCCCCACCCTTTTTTAAGATTTTATAAGCACGGTAATTCCTAATAACACATCAAGCTGAGTACTTAAACAGACCACTCTTCCTTTAGATAACTTCTGTTGATTAAAAGTGAGAATTTTGGATGGATTTTTTAAAAGTGTTCTTTTAAGGGTGGGAGGAGAAACTCAAATAAGACATTCTGTAAAGTTCCTAGTAATTTATCACCCCTTTTTTGTAAGAGGCCAATGTGGACATTTATTTTCAATGATTTTATTTGTCCGTTATTTCAAAGTTTAATTGATCTGGCTTCTCTTACATTTGTATGATAAAGGGGTTGTGTAAGGAGACTTTTGTAATATCTTTGTAAGTATCAGGAGTATAATATACTTGCTGGAATAGAGCTCTTAGCAAAAGAACATAATTTTCCTCTCTAGCACCTGTCAAAGTCCTCCAATCAGTAAAGAGCAATAAATGAAAGAGAAGGTCAGAAATCAGACATGCTGCTAATTTTCTATAAGCTGATATAAGAGCAAATTAAAGAAAGTCCTTAAAGTTTTGTTGGGATGAAAATGTTACAATTATTCAAGTGTTGATAGAAAGTAATTTTTGCCATATTGTCATGAATGGCAAGATTTTATTCTTTTTTATGACTGAGTAATATTTCAAAGTGTGCGCATGTGTGCGTATGTGTGTGTGTTTATATCACATCTTTATCCATTTAACTATTGATAGACACTTGGGTTCCTTCTTTATCTTGGCCATTATAAATAATGCTGCTATAAAAATAGGGGTGTATGTATTTTTTCAAATTAGTGTTTTTGTTTTCTTTGGGTAAATACCCCGTAGTGGGACTAACTGGATAAAGAATATCATTTATTTTAATCCTTCTTTCAGATTATGAAAGTTATATGCCTTTATTATGCAAAATTTGGAAAATGAAGAAAAATTACTGATTATCATGTCACTCGAGCTATGGCATCCTTTCAGTCATCTTTGTGATTCTACGTGTAAAATACAACTTTGGGGTGCATCTATATGTTCTGTTTCATAACTTGTTAATTAACGTCCTATGAACATTTTCAAATTTCATAAATATTCTCTGAAATCTGAGAGATATTCACCAGATGGGTCTGCTACAAATTTTCTCAAACCAATAATGTATCATCAGATATTTAGTTATTTTTTATTTTTTATTTTTTTATCTTTTGCCCCAGGGGTACAGGTCTGTGAATCATCAGGCTTACATCTTTCACAGCATTCCCCAAAGCACAAACCCTCCCCAATGTCCATAACCCACCCACCCGATCCCTACCCTCTCACCCCCCAGTAACCCTCCGTTTGTTTTGTGATATTAGGAGTCTCTTATGGAGAACTATTTTCTACTTATGAAAATATTATGATGCCTACCTATATCCTTATACCTAAATATTTATATATATCTCTGATTATGTTTAAAAAATAAATCCATAGTATTAAAATTTCAGTGTTAAATGGTATGTATTATTTTAAAGGTAACAGTGTGTATATTACTAAATTGTCCTTTGGGAAGACAATTCCATCTGTACTTCCAGGCAGCTGAATTCCCATTGCCACATGCTTGTAAACAGTACATGTGTATATTGTGAGTACTCTTCAATTGGATTGGCAAAACAAACACACAAATAAACTCCATTCCAATATTGTGCTAAAGCACCCCTTTTCCATAAATATGGTCTGAATATTTCATGAGTGTTCATGAAACACTTGTATCTGCTCCATTTATTAAGGTCAGCCCATATCCTTTGTCCATTTTTCCATTGGTATTTTACATTTTCTTCTTTTGCTCAAGAAGTTCATCATACATCTAGAAGATCACACTTATTTTTCACATATTTCAAACTTTTTTCTAAGTTTATAATATAATTGAATTTTAGGCATGAAACCTTGTAAAATGTGTGAAATAATATCTGAACCTTAGTTTCTATGTGTATACAGTAACCTGACTTCCACAAAGTCAAAGAATTACATGAAAACTGAATGAGTTAATGTTTCCAAAAATGTTTTTGTAACTGTAAGTGATATACACCTACTGATATACAATTAGTGTTCTCAGTCTTATTAAATTAAATCAGGATTTAATATGGATTGTGTATTAAGTCATAAAATCTAAATGAATAAATTTGAAGTTTACTAAGGAGAGGGACTATGTTTTCAACTTTATAGTTCCAGCACCTCACAGTGTCTGGCATGCAGTGGGTACTCAACAAATGCTTGCGCTAATAAATATAGATTCTAAATATACTAGAGAAACATTAAATTAAATATATTTGTGCTTATTCCAAATATGCTGTTACAGTGTCATCTAAATCTAATGGTGTCAAAAATAAGATGTATTAAAATGATAATTAATGTTAAATTTATGTCTCTGCCCTTGGCAACCACTATAATCTAGTCCAAGATGAAGCAATCAGTAAATTTAAGTAGTTATTTATTATATAACTACAAGTTGTATTTGACCCATCTTTGGAGTTGATGTATATTGTGAGCTTTCAGGGATTTGGCCTATTAGGATAATTCAGAAGTGCATATAGGTTATAGAAAATAGTTTTGAGGGTAAAACCTGTAATTGTAAATATCTCTGGATCTGGCAGTAATTTATAAATTTACAGAGAGACTGACTGTATATGTGAGGTGTGTGATAATTTCTTTTTCAGATAGCTCAAAGAATGTGAGATTCATAATTGGCTTTTCCAGATGCTCAGAAGAACTTATCTTTGTGTTAACCTGCATTTAACTTAGTATAACTTATTGTATTCATATATGATGGTATTTTATTTTGGAGAAAAATAATGAGATGTTTGGCTTTGCCAGACAGTATTTTAGGAATAAATTTTTGTTTGATTTGGACCTGAATATATTCATTTGTTTGGCATATTTAATAATGAGATAAAAGCCATCAAATCAACTTGTTTTTTTTTTCTGTTTAGAATCATGGCATTTATAAATCAGGTTATACTGCAGTAAAAAATAACCTCTAAATCTTTCTTTTCTTTCTTTCTTTTTTTTAAAATAAAAGCTCTTTGCTCATTTTACTCAATGACTTATATTCAGGAAATGTTAATATAATCTACTTTAAGCAGAGAGAGCACAGACGACAAATACAAAATCAAATATTATTGTATGCATGTTACTGAGTGCTCTTTTTACACATTGTTTTTTGTCTTCCAGCTTTATTTAGATATAATTGACACATATAACATGTTATTTTAAGGTATACAACATAATAATTTGATAAATGTATATTTTGAAAAATGATTACCATAATAAAGTTAGTGGCAATATCCATCACCTCATGTAATCACATTTTTTTTCTTTTTTTTATAGTAAGAACTTGTTAAAATCTACTCTCTTGGCAACTTTCATATATATAATACAGTATTATTAGCAATAGTCACCACATAGAGCATTACATCCCCAGAACTTATTTATCTTTTAATTGGGAGATAGTCCCTTTTGACCACTTGCTGCCATATCCCCCAACTCCACCCTCACCCCCTTCCCTGGCATCGCCCATCTGCTCTCTGTTTCTCCGTGTTTGGTTTTTAATTCCATAAGTGAGTTTATACAGTATTTGTATTTCCCTCTCTGTTTTAGTTCACTTAGTATAAGGCCCTCAAAGTTCATTCATGTCACAAATGGCAAAATTTCTTTCTTTTTATGGCTGGAAGATATTCCAGTGTTCCTGTGTGTTGTGTATGTGTATGTGTGTGTATGTTTATACACATACCACATTTTCTTTATACATTGACCCATTGTTGAATATAGGTTGTTTCCATGTCTTGGCTATCATAAATAATGTTACAGTGAATATTGGGAAACAGATCTCTCTTTAAGATAGTGATTTAACTTCCTTCAGATACATACTCAAAACTGGAATGGCTGGATTATATGGAAGCCCTGTTTTTAATTTTTTGAGGAATTTTCATGTTGTTTTTCATAATGACTGTACCAATATACAATCCCACCAACAGTGTACAGAGGGAAACAACCCCTAAATCTTAGGAGTTTGAATCCACAAAGATTTCTCAGTGTGCATCTCTAAGGAAACTATCCTCAAGGAGGAAGTTACAGTGTTAAATTTCGTATAAATACACTCTTCCACAATTACAGAAAAAAAAATTCTAGGGTCTTGCAGTGGCAGTTAAATGCTTCCATCCAGAGATGATACATATTACTTGAATTCACATTTAATTGGCTGAAGCAAATCACTCAGGGGAATGAAGAACTGAAATTGCTTACATACTTGAAAAGAGGAGAGTAAGAAACATTGGTGAGTAGCAGCAATACTTCCAACTTTGAATTTGCTTACAGGAAATTCTCTGCCTGACACTTTTGCTCACTAACTTCAGTTGTGCTAAGCAATCTCACTCAATACTTCAGGTATCATTTTCATTTTGTTTTATTGAGATGCATTTTTACTCTGTACATATTGAGGAATGAGTATAGTTTGTAATCAACTTTTCTTTGTTATGCGGTAATCAGCCACCTCATTCATTGCATTTTCACTCATTGATTCATTCAGTCAGTAACTATTTATCTGGATCATCTATCCACCATGTCCAAGACTTCGTTTGGAGGATCAGGGCTTAGAGAAACATACCTTGTACTCCTGAATCATAGAGCATTTTGAGGAGATACATTTGAATTAAATCATAACATAAAATATCACCTGTGTCTGCTTTTCCAGAAGAACAGGTACATGGTGCTGTAAGCACCTAAAGTGATCAAATAAGGAAAGGCAGCAAAAAGTTCTTTGGGCAAGTACTGACTAGATGTTGACTATGTGGATGTGAGAGGGAAAAGTTCATGTAGAAGGAAGAGCAGATGAGTGGAAGAGGCATGCGGGGTTGAGGTCTAGGCGGATCAAAGGTCCAGTGCTAGAGGAAGCTGGAGAAGCGGACTAGAAACTAACCAAGAGGTTTTGTACCTCATGTAAAGACTTTGAATATTCTTCTAAGAAAATAGAGGAACTATTGAAAACTAGTGAGAATGAAGTAATATCATCACATTTAGATATTGAAATAATCGTCCTGTCTACAATGTGAGAAACTTGATCTTTCATTGTTTAAATATTTGGCATCAGGTAGATATGGAAATTAAGAACGAATGGCATAGGCAAGGGAGAGAATAGCTGCCTCTTCTTTTTCTCCTTTGACAATAAAGCAGACCTTGTTTTGAACCTCACAAATTCTGAAATTTGGTTGTTTATTCCACATGTTAACTTTTTCACACAGTAGTTAATTATAACATTCGAAAAAAAAGGAAAATCACAGTTTACTAACTTTTTTAAATTTTCCTTTTTTTTCAATAAGCTCCATGCCTAGTGTGGAGCCCAGTGTGGAGCCGAAACTCACAACCCTGAGATCAAGACCTGAGCTGAGATCAAGAGTCAGATGTCCAATTGACTGAGCCACCCAGGTGCTACAAGTTTACTAATTTTTTAAGTATAGGTCCAAAGAGGGAAATTCATAAAATATATAAAATAACAATATGGAAATCAAATAATACATCTTCTGAAAATTACTTCAGAATACTTCCCTAAACCTTCATGTTTTATGGATAACAAGAGTTGTAGTATTTTCATTCAAAGCTAAAGTTGTATTACTATTTCCTAGACATGTAAAATTCTCACTGTGGTAGATAATCTTCTAGGATGGTCAGCATGTATGTGTATGCCATCCCTCCTTTTAGGAAGTGTTGTCAGTTTTCTTCCCCTTGACTTTGCTTTGAACTCATGACTTACTCTGACCAAAAGTAGAAGTCAAACCATGCCAATTCTTAGTCCTTGAGCAACCAGACAGTTTCTACTTGTATCTGAACATGATGGTGTATGAAGTCATGGTATAGAAAGAGCAGTCGATAGAATCCCTGAATGATGAAATACTATACATAGAGAGAGGCTGCTTGGGAGAGAAACCTATGCTCCCCAGCTAAGAGTCTGTGCCGAGGTTTAGAGAGCTTTTCTTGGATCTTCCAGTCCAGTTGCAGTGTCGGCGACTCCAGGTAACACTACATACATCCAAAGAACTATCTAGTGGAATCACAGAATTTTGAGAAATAATGATTGTTTTAACCACCAGTTTTTGAGGTGGTTTGTTATGGAGCATTAAATAAGTGAAACAGTTAACAATCACTTATTTAATTTTTACAAGGAAAATAAAATGCTATGGAATATCTTTAAGTTTCCTATTTTGTACATTGTAGACCCCTAATTTATACATCCATATTAAATAAAAAACATATACCAAGAGTTGGGGCACCTGGGTGGCTCAGTTGTTTAACGTCTGCCTTTGGCTTAGGTCATGATCTCCAGGTCCTGGGTTCAAGCAGAGAGTCTGCTTCTCTCTCTCTCTCTCTCTCTCTCTCTCTCTCTCTCTCTCTCTCTCTCTCTCTCCCCCCTTCCCTCTATGCCCCTCCTCCCTACTAGTTCTGTCTCTCTCTCTCAAATAAATAAATAAAATCTTAAAAAAATATGCCAAGAGTTCCATGGCATAAATATAGCTCTGAAAGCTGTATGTGGTTAATTTTGGACTTTCAGATCTTTGAAATTGTAAACTACTATATCAGACCTGGGAAATGAAAAAATAGATAGGAAATCTCTGTTAGATTCATTTTCACCTTGATGTGTATTTTATGTGCAAAATTGGTTAGAACTTGAACCAAGACCAAAATACAAGATATGCTTGCTATTTTTGGCCTTTGAGGTGGGTTGGGAGGAAGAACAGTAAAGCAGTTTCAAAGATACCCATATACTTTAGGTCAAGAATATGGAGAACTTTTTTTGTCATTCTGAAAACCTTTGTAATTTTCCTAAGTGATTTCTTTAATACACTGTGGCCTTGAGTGTTATTTTTGTGTCAGGTTATAAATATTGTTTGTTAGAAGTATGTCTAATGAGTATCATATATTTCTCTGGGCTCATAGAACAATTTAGAGGTAAAAATATAACCAGAAAATTCATATTTTTAAACATAATTTTATTGTTACAATGCATATTACCACGTGGATTTTTGTTTTGTAGCATGATTATTTTGTTTTGTTAATATATATAATCGTAGTCACTAATGATGATAATAATAAAACTACACTGATTTCCTCAAGCGTTATCTTATTAGTAGGAAAGAGAAATTCAGTTGACCTGGTTAATAAACAGGTACTTTACAGATGAAAGCTAGGGAAATGACTATCATACATCTTTGTTGCTTTAAAATTATACTCGTGGCATTTCTATTTCCCTAAAAGTTCCATTGTTCATTTGAAAACTAAACGTTAAATTGATTTGATTCTCTGTATAATTATGATGTGACTGCATATTTATCATACCAATTTCAAGAATGTTCATTTGCAGTTGCCATTCATGTAGATGTCAAAAATGCCACTTTTTATTGTGTATATTGTGAGAGGGCAAAATAAATAACCTTTCCCGCTTAAAATTAGATTGCTTTTTAAATATGTCATTAATCATATTTTAGACTTTAAAAGATCAAAATGGAATGGCCCAGAATTTTAAATTTTCCTGAGTGATAAACACTGAGTAGTTTAGTAATGTTTGACCATGCCCCAGGTGTGTTGGCGGATTTCTGAAGATGGTGCACTTCTCTGTTCTGTAGTCTTTCAGTTTTTATATTAGGTGCTAATGTGTATAATTAGCCTGATTTCGGAGTTGTGACCCCTAAGGCAGAGACGTATTTATAGGAGTTGTGGTCCAGCCACGTGAGAATAATATGAAATGGATATGGAATTAATTGAGCTGTAAAGAGTTTGCTGAACAAAGTTAGCTGCTATTTGGGTCAGGGGTTGCAAAATTGAATCACAAGAAGCTATTTAAGTGTAACTAGGACCCGCAAAAATCCACCTCCATCTGAAGGGTTTAAACTTGAAGTCTCCGGTTGTTAGAGTAGATATAATTAAGGTTCAGTGTGTCTGTGTGAACATTATACAGAAAATCACCCAAGACACGGTTAGCTCTCAGTGTCTACATTTTGTCCTCAAATTTCTGCCCCCACCCTGAAAGTTTTAATTCATTCGATGTGGTAAAACTCCTTAGAGGATAAAAGTCTTTCTGTACGGGAAGTTTTAGAATGAAATATAGACAGTGACAGAGATAAAACCCTGTAGTATTCATAACTTTGAGTTAAACTTAGGATTTAAGTTTTAGAATTAAGTCTGTGCTAATTTGAACCATTTCTGTGTGTGTGTATAAAATGCTTGTAATACTTAAAACTCTGAAGGAGCCTCTGCCCAGTTCGTCTTTGTATTTAAATAACTGACTAAAAACCTAACAGTTTAAATCAAAAAGTATTTAAAAATTACTAATTTTTATTTTAAAAAGTTTAGAAATATTTAGAAGTTAAGATTTACTATTTTATGAGGGTAATATACAAGATTTAAATACTTAGAAGTATTTAGCTTATTAGAGTCCTAAAGTTGATCGGTCAGGCATTTATAACACTCAGGCAAACAAAATATTTCAATTTTATAAATAAAATTCAAAATATTAAAGAAATTGTAATAAACGAAGTTGTCAGTGAGCCTGATTGTTTTTATTTCATCTATTCAACTTAAAATAATTGAATATTAATCATGGCAAAAGTGTTATTTGACTAACATTATAAAAAGTATAGCCATATAAATTAAGCTTAACATTTTAAGAAAAAAACAACATTACATGAAGCTCAAGTAAAATAAATGTTAATTTACAGTCCTCACTGAGTGAGCACTGAGACCCTGAGTTCTGTGGAGGTGAAGAGACTTGCTCAGGACTACAGAGCAGACACCGAGACTCAGATTTTAATATGCAAATCCAGTGGCTGTGGTTTCCGTACTCATTCTCAAAAAAATTAGCTTTTTATAGACATGGGTGAAATTTTAGAGTAAAATAATATAACGTCTTGAAATAATCTATAATCTTTTATTGTTAATTTTCTTGTTTAAAACCTATCAAAGCCAAAGGAAAGTAACCTACAGTACATTAAAAGAAGTCATAATACTGTAAGATATTATCTGACATCGTTTTTCTCTTCCCATTTAAAAGAGTTTATCTTCTCGGGTATGATTTTTAACTCTAAACAGAGCTAGCAGTTCTGCTGCTGTTGACTTTTTAAAACAGCATAACTATTTTGAGTCTGTATTCACACTATATTCTTATTTAGAATATATAATACTTTATTTTACATTATTAACTCAAACAGATTTGAAAAGAGGATTGAGTAATATCTACAAAAGGGGTATCTTTTTTTATTCTCTTCCTTTTACCAATTTTGATGATGATCCTGTGATCTAAATCTAAGTGGATAGCAAACAGACCTATATTTCTATTCATATGTACACACATGCTTTGTATTTGTATACAGCTGTATCAACTTTTTGACAAAGGAACTACAAACAGATGCAAAAATTGTTAATGCGTCTTCTCACTCTTCCCCTTTATTTTAATTTTTTACATGTTAAATTATTTTCATATATTTCTTCACACAGGTCCTTTATAGCTGTTTTCAAGGGTAGTCGATTTTAAACTACCTATGGGTGGTATTTTAAAATTGTTGTGTTATATTTGAGCATTTATATTTAGGGGTTATGTCACCCTTGGGTATTTTACATGGCCAAAAAGTACCAGACCAATGTCCTTCAGGAAAAGTGCTCTATGTTCTCTACATCTGATTCTTCCATAAGAGGCATTCAAAAAGCAGTGAACAAAATCTTATGAGAATAGATGAAAGAATTATTTTTTTATTTTTAAAAATTTTTTATCGTGTTATGTTAGTCACCATAACGTACATCATTAGTTTTTGATGTAGTGTTCCATGATTCACTGCATGTAACACCCCGTGCTCCATGCAATCTGTGTCCTCCTTAATACCCATCACCAGGCTCACCCACCCCCCCTCACCCCCCTCCCTTCTAAAACTCTCTGAGTCATCTTTTTAAATATTAATGTCAAAAAACCAGAATTGCTTTTTGATTTAGGATATCTAAATATTCACTATTATTAAAAGTTTGACTTTAAAACATATACAACTCTGCTCAACAATTGAAGAACCTTTTTAATTAAAAAAAAACACATAAACCAGGTATACTATCATGGGGAAAGTAGATACTTTCTATATCATTGTCAAAAAACAAAAATTGCTTCTTGATTTAGGATCCCATAAACTCATATAGAGGTGTGAGTGGCTGGAAGAAATCAATACCATCCATTGTTTCTTGGAGGGTGGACTATGCACACTTTCTAGCTTCTGAACATTTCTAAAATAGTTTCTTTCAAAGATGGCAGATCTGGGAAAAATAAATTCCTTTTATAGATGAATCCTGCAGTAAGGTGACATGTCTTATGAAGACTCCACTAAGATTTTCACTTAATATTCAGCAGCCCTGAGGATTTCTCTATCTTCTTACTCTAAATCAGTACTTCAGGGAAAAAATGATGAGCAGGTTGACAGAGTTGTCAGGATTGTGATTGAGATGAAGCTAACATTGTGAGTGATGTGAATATAAGGCTTCCTGGATCCTGACCCAAACCTACACCTGGTTTCATGACCTCTTCTTCATTCTTCAGTCACGAGAAGATCTGAGATTCTTAGTGTAGAGATAGAACCTGTCTTTCCCTTTTGGTCCAAATGAAGAGGAAGTAGTGAAGAATTCACATTGGCAGTCAGGCACATCTAGATTTGAATACTGGGACATATATTTTGACTTTTCCTCACCAGTGTTCTTACTTGTAAAACTGGGAAATAATAGTAGCCCTATCTCTTACGGTTGTTTGGAGGATTCATTAGTATTAATGAATCTAAAGTTTAGCACAGTGCCTGACATATAGTAATTACTCAGTGTGTTTCAAGTGGTATAGTTTCATTAGATTCATTATGAATAAAAAAATGCTGTTGATGGTATAAGGAAATTGGTAGCCCACCGAAGACATATAAGGATGCCATACAGTATTTGACTTAACTCTCTCGTAAATGTGTGATACTCAGTTCAAATTAGTAATGGTAACAAGACTAGCTACCCACATTATATAGGCCCAGGTACTTTCCCAAGTTCTTTACATGGACTAACGATTTTCATAAAAACCCTAAGAGATAAGTGATGTCATTCCACATTTTATTGATAAGTAAAATGAGACCCAGAGGGGTAAAAGAAACTAGTCAGCGTCAAACAGCCATTAAACAATGGAGCCAGAATTCAAAACCAGGCAGTCTTTTGCCAAAATCAATGGGTTTTACCACCATACTCTGCATTCCTAAACTGAAAATCAAGACACCGCAATGCACCCCAGTGAACTCAGAGAGGCATCATGGGACAGAATTAAAATGTTGCGGAGAAACACCCCTGATGTTTGACATTTGTCAGTTACTGCATGAACCGCTACTTTGAGGTTTCTTTCAACATTATGTGGTATTGCTTTTCTTTCAATATCATATCTTCATTGAAGCTGGGTTTCCAGTAGTTGTTTTGATAAGAAGCAAATACTGCATGACAGTCAGTGTAGAACAAGAAATAACACAGAGCACCCTTATTCCAAGGTTTGAGAAGTTGTGTTTTGCCTAACAGGAGCACACTTGTCATAAGTAAAACTGGTTATTTATGAAAGGAATAAAAGTATTTTTTTCTTCCACTATATACTATTATGATTTTTGAACAGCCCCCTACATGGTTAGAACATAAATTGTTTGAACCAAACTGCTTTATAAATGAAATTGTTAGATATTTATTTTGGCCTAGGGATCCCATTAGAAAATTACAGAGACAGTAAGAGCAATATGATCAGAAAGAGTTGCAGAACCTCTGCCCTGCATTTTTCAGCACCTCCAGGAAAACTCTATTCAAAATTCAGGGATCAGTTCAATCAAAACTTAATGCACCTGTAATTTCTTAGGTACTTAGAAATTCCTTTCTCAAGTTGCTCGCAGTAAAATGGGGAAAACAGACACAAAGGTTCATAGGTGAGTGTGGTGTTAAGTGTCAGGAGGACCAGATCCTCCTAGGCATATCGCATAAAGATTTGAGTGATCATGGCATTGAAAAATGGGAAGAAAGTTCGTTGGGTGGAAAAGCAACCATAAGAAGAGATGAATGAGAGAGGTCAAAATGTATAGCATTTATAGAATAATGAATACAGTAATAATGGAGCATTTACTAATTACACTATCACTTATTAAATACTTATGAGTTCCCAGACAATACTTTTGGTACTGCGTTGTGAAGATGAAAGTCAGAGTGCCTTTTCTCAGGCTCTGATATCTCTTGGGATTCTTGACAAGAAAACTGAGTTCACGTGAGTGGTAGGAGGTGAGATTAAAAGGGAAGGATAGGGGTGGATGAAATGTATTGCTTTTAGCTTCTAAAGAGGCAAGGGATGTTTAGAATAATAGAGGGTCTAATTACTTTGGATTAACTAGTAACCAAATGCATTCACAAATACTGATATTATTCAAATTAGCTTCATCTTACTGAAAAAAGATGCTGAATTTTTGTACCCTCCTGCTGAATAAATGAGAGGCATATGTATATTTTTCCAGAATCATGACTTATTCAGTTTATGGTCTAATTATTGGTTGAGAAGATAAGTAAATAACAAATTATCATATGAAAAATGTGAGCCTGGGAGTAATTAATGCAATAAAATAGATTGCTCAATATGTGAACGACTTCATTGTAAATTCTAGGAAAAGGGCTTGATTTCTGAAGAAAGATAATAACATTAAAATCTTAAGTATTAAATTAAGAGATAATTAAAAATATTTGCAGGATGTAGTAATCAAATTCAATAAACAAATTCACTAATTCTGGCACAGTGAGACAATTGAATCTGCATTGCCCTGTTTGTCCTAGAGGATTGGCTCAGGTGGTTAGGATGCAGCGGTAACTCTGCTTTGTCATCTGGTTAATCGTAGATAGCGCACAAGTGTTAACTGGAGACCTCTGTTAAGTTGCAGATTGTCTCAGATTGCACACAGCAATTCATGAATAATTACATGTAATGGTATCATGTTACTAAAACACATTAGTCAAAAGCCCCACATACACAGTGGACTGAGAGAATCATCTTTCTGGGATATCTCTCCATGGCACACATCTAGAACACTTCTCTCTTCATATACAGTCACCATTCATTTTTTTGTCCATTCAATGGAGATTTGAATGCTCACAACCAACCAGTATGATAGCAAAAGTATTACAGAATTCTAAAGAGCAGATGACTTCCAGCTGGAAAACCCAGGAAGACTTCAAGAAGGTAGTGGCATACAAACCATGTACTAAAGAATAGACTCTCCAGTTATGTATGGGTATGTGAGTATTCAGTATTCTAGTCACAGACTTTGGCAGGACAAGAGGGTATATGTAAACTAAAAGAGAGGAAAGGAATGATTGCAATGGCAGGATGAGTGATAGCATTAATTGAAGAGCTCTATATTGATATTCACGGTGTGAGCCTCTTTCCTATCTAGCTATCACATAACTTGAAAGCAGTTTGTTATTAGCTGTTGCTTTATTCACCTGATAAATCAAGCCTTGGAGATGTTGAAAGCTGAGTTTCTGTGTGTTGCAGGATGGGAGAGATGAAAAGAAGTAAAGACATCCTCTTGTTTCCTGCCTTATTAATTCAATTTGACCAATGGTTATTAAGCACCTTCTATGTGGTTGGTCCTACGTGAAATTATGTGGATGTAAATTGAAGAAAAGACAAATTTCCTGTCTCATAGGTCAACAGAAACACAGGAATTGGTAAAGGATCATGATAAATGTAATCAATAAAGGAACATAAATATAGACATAGTAAAATATTAGCTCAGAAGAGGTAAAGGATAATTGCTATTGATGGTCAAGAAAGAAAACTTCACAAAAGTGCTATTTTTAGTCTCGAGATGTTAAGCAAAGAGATTTCTCACCCCTGTCCTCTCTTGAAAGACTCATAAAAGGTAGGAGAACAAGTAGAAGAAACAAAAATTCCATTGTTAATGAAACAGAGACAAGTATAACTCAAAAATACAGGAATAAAAAGCAGAAGGATACATGGTGAAAGGAAATTCAGAGAGGACAAAATTCACACTGAAGTGCCCTGACAGAAAGAAAACTACAAGAAGGGGTGCCTGAGTGGCTCAGTGGGTTAAAGCCTCTGCCTTCGGCTCAGGTCATGATCTCAGGGTCCTGGGATCGAGTCCTGCATCAGGCTCCCTGCTCAGCATATGTATTTGTATGTATGTATCCCTGCTTCCTCCTCTCTCTCTGCCTTCCTCTCTACCTACTTGTAATCTCTCTCTCTGTCAAATAAATAAAATCTTTAAAAAAAAAAAGAAAGAAAGAAAGAAAGGAAGCTACAAGAAGTAAATGAATTACCTTGCAGATTCCCCAAAAAGAAGCAGAAACCACCTTATAATATGAAAGTAGGTAGTAGGATGGATGCTGAGACTGAAAGTAGAAGGCTTATATGAAAGTCTTCCACTTGGGCTCCCAGGTGTGCACCTTCTCCCATCAGTGAACTATCTGTCTCTCTCTCTCTCTCTCTTTTCTCTCACACAGTACACCCACACAAACAACCTGTGGGAAACTAGAGGAATATTTGCAGAGAAATTGAGCCAGGGAGACTGTAAACTTTCAATTTTAAGACAGAAAATAAAATAGCATGAGACTTCAAATAGAAAACTGAGAATTTATTTGATCCTTCTTTAGAGAAATGGAAAGACTCCAATTATAGACTACTAAATATCCATGTCTAGGAATTTTTCAATGAATAATAGAGCCAACCTTGATAACCTAAGAATTAAGACCACCAGCCAATAAACCTCATCCATAAATATAGATAAGTGAATGAATAGCTAGGGTTACTAGACATTTGAGGAAGTCCTCAGTCTAAGAGAGGGAAGCCTACGATTAAATAACAACTATTAAAATGGCATTATAAAGAAACAAAAACCCCTCAAAAAACACCAATTTCTTAATTAAGATTATAAAAACCTGTTTTTCATCCAAGAAAAGAAAGTTAAATAAAAGGACACAAACAATACAAGAGTAAGAAATAATATGTAGGCTGTAATTTGTAAGTTGTGAGACTAAAGTTAAGGGAATTATCCAGAAATGAAACTAGAAATAAAAATAAGTTGATAAGAGTAGCAATAAGATAAGAAAGTTAAAGACTTAATGTATAAAGTTCAACATCTTAGGAAATTTCTACAACATAGACAAGATAAAAGAAAAAAAGTGGAGGGGAAAATAACATAAGACATATTATCTCAAAAACAGCCCAGTTGTAAAAGGTATAGATCTTAGGATTCAAAGGATTCAAGTGTCCAACGCAATGAATGCAAAGACCCAAATCTTGGCATAGTAGGTATAGAGAGAATATCCTAAGCAAATAAGAGGGTAGAATGAAAACGTTTCCATACACGGAAATTATTTGAAATTTACTTCCTGTAATCAGACATTTAAGGAAATGCTCCAAAAGCCAGGGAATAGACCAGTGAGAGAGACTGAGGGAAGCCCCTGAATAACAGCAGTTCCACAAACCTAGAGAAGAACAAATGCATCTTGGAGCAATGTATGAAGAACTTCAGAGGAACTCGAGGGAAATCAAAGGAATGGAGGGATTATTTGGCAGGATTGACCAGGAAGACATTTGTAGCAAAAGGGTTTTACAGATCTCTTTAAAAGCAAAGAAGATTCATTCATACATACTAAGACATCAAAGGAAATGAAGCTATGGAGAAATTATTAACTCTTAAAGAAAATGAAAAGTTGTAGAGAAAAGGAAAATGTGGTCATATTATTTGGATCTCCAGTAGACACTATTTGGGTAGTCATAATCATTAGAACACTGATTATGGATTTAAAGAAAAACTGAGATAGGATTATGCTGGAGGACCCAGAGAGGGCAATAGGGATGTAAAAGAGTTATATTGTCGCCTGTTGTAACTGGAGGCCAATGGAGAATTCTGCCTTATAAATCATAAGATGCATGTTATTTAAAAATAGAGAGGTAAATTCCTGTGGAGACATTTGGAAGACTGAAAATGGGTACTTATGGAGTATAGACGAGGGAGATGTGTATTTCTTGATGTTATTGTTCTTAGATTTCTTGTACTTTTTGGCTTCTTAAATACATATGTATGTTATTTTGATAAAGATATAAATAAATTCTAAAAATTAAAGGAAAGGATTTCTGATAGAGATTTGGAATACTATTTGGTGTTTTCAAGGTTATCAAGGACAGAACATGGGAGCCAGAGAGATAAGGAAGATTAAAAGCAAAGACTGGAAATAATAAGCCCTATCCAGGGAGCTGCAATATGGCTGACTAAAGCTCAGAGGCAGAGATGCAACGTGGCATAATGGTTAAGGTTTTAGGCCCTGGACTTTATCTTCCTGTTTTGTATATGGCTATACAACTTGCTGTATATCCTTGGTCAAGTTTGTTAACCTGTTTCTATGTCAATTTCCATATCAGAAAATTGAGAGGGTGCCTAGGTAGCTTAGTTGGTTAAGCGTCTGACTCTTGATTTCAGCTCAGTTCACAATCTCAGGGTTGTGAGATAGAGCCCCGCATTGGCTCCACACTGGGTGTGGAACCTGCTTAAGAGTCTCTCTCTCTCTCTCCCTCAGCCCCTCCCTCTCTTGGTATCTCTCTCTGTCTAATAAAAGAAAGAAAGAGAGAGAGAGAGAAAGGAAAAGAAGAGAAAAGAAAAAGAAAATTGAAGACATTAATTAGTACTGTAGGAGACTAATCCACATCCTGTCAGTATGTCTCTAAGCTCACCCACAGATGGCACTGGAGAAACCCAAGCTTCCCATCTTCAAGCTCCTGTGTTGCTCTCTGCTTCTTCTGAGAGCCTCCAGAAGTTTTTTCATTAACACATAAAGCAAACTGGAAGTGCTAAACCGAAAGTGCCAGGAATTTAATGTCCTCAAATGAAGTAAAGGAGTAGGTAAAAAATATGCCATCTTTTCCATCCCTTCATAGAACAATCCTGAAGTGCATACTGTATGGTTCCTCAGAGGGTCTGCAGAGAAAGTGTGACACATGACTAGGTTTTCTTCTGTCTCTGTCTCCCATTTCACATACTTGCACCTGTGTTTACTATAATCACTTCCCAGATAAAAAATCCTTGTCTCAGGGTCTGCAGTTGAGGAAAGCCAGTCTAAACAAATGTATAACCCATGTTTTCAGGAGGATTAAATGGTATAATCCATACATAGCACAGCTAATCACTGACACTGCTCCAGGCACATAGCAGTGTTTGCTAAATATTGTTTATCCATTATTATCATTATCGTGAAATTCCAGAATATGAGCAAAGTCTTGCACCTCAGTTATCAGCTTAGGCATTATCCTAAGAGTAAAAATAAGACTGTGGTAGAACAGAAGTTAAATCTGTAAGACTTAATAACTAACTGAATATGTGCGGGGTGGGAGGGAAAGATTGGGGCTTTGAATGACTCCCAGGTATTTGACTTGAATGATTAATGGAATAGTCATGTCAATAAACCAGAAGAGGAATGGAGAAATTGTAGTTTCATTTGAAATAAAATTCCCTCCTAAAAATAAGTGAACACTTTGAGGAATGTACTGACCAGGCTATTCTTGAGATATATAAATATTTATTTGATAGAGGTTTCAGTGAAGAAAAATCAGATTGGGTCAAAAATTGGATGTCAGGGTCAACACAGATTCCCAAACCAAGAGACCAGGGACTCTAAAGTCTTGCTTTCATTAATGCAGAGAATAAAACCTTCTAGATCAGTGACTTTTTATCATCATTTTTCCAACTCTCTTTCTCATTTGTTATTCTGTTCTCTTCTTGAGGTTATGGTTGGTGGACAGGTGGTCAATATAGGTAGTGTAATTGCTGAAAAGATGAATATTTATTTATTTCCCAAACCAATCCAATTTGTGTTGTTTTCCTCAATTCAAGTACTGGCCACTTTGTCTTTCATATAGTCAGGTCTCTCTAATTCATTATTTAATGGAAATGATTTTGGCAACTCCAAGAGACATCTGAGAGTTACATTGAGCATTTGTGTTATTAACGTTTTATGCCAGACTGACGACCTTCGTGTTAATAAGATGGCTGCTTTCCAATTCTTCTATAGAAAATGTCACTTCTCTTTCCCTGTTTTCTTTTATTTACAAATGTGATCTCTGATCCGTAAATTTATAAGGTGAGAATGGTGAGTGGCTAGTGTTTTATAGGAACATACATAAAGGGTAAAATTCACTGATCCATTTCACATCTTTCCACCCACTTAGGGAATGATTTTGAAAAGAAGTGTGGTGGAAGTGAAGGAAGGAGCTGTTGGAGAGTGTGTCACAGGCTTTTTCAGATTCCATCTTCCAAATAATTACAACATATATTTTTAAGCTAAACTGTTAGTAAACTGATGATTTCAATTCTTTTTAAGTCTGTAGCTACAGGTCGTAACATGACTGTCATTTTATTTATCTATTGATGGTCTGATTTTCGCCCTTAGAACATTAATGTCTATGCACTTTTGACAAAGAGAATGAGAAACATTAGAAAAACTCTGTGTATGTGTGTGTGTAGAAGAGAGATAGGAAATTGCAAAATCCAAAGAGAATGTCCCCTTGGCTCTTAGAACACTTTTACCTTAAAAACTCCATGATCACAATTATACATATTTAGATATTTATGTCATTTCTTAAAAGATCTGAGAAATGGTTAAACTGAGGTGTCTTTACCAGGTTCTGAGAAACTTTGAAAAACAGTGTAAGTAGAACAGAGTTCTACATCTACACCCCAACATTTTTCAACTGAACAATTGAACACTGAAAAATGTTAGACTAGTACCAAAAAAATAAAAGCCAACAACAAGCCTAAAAGAGAATTGCAAATGTGCATAAACACACAAATTCAAGTATTAGATAAGTGTATATTTCTCTTTATTTTCCTACCCTTTTAATTTTTTTTTAAATTTTATTTTATTCTTTGGCCAAGGAGTACAGGTCTCTGAATCATCAGGCTTACATCTATCACAGCATTCACCAAAGCACAAACCCTCCCCAATGTCCATAACCCATCCACCCTATCCCTACCCTCCCAACCCCCAGTAACCCTCAGTTTGTTTTGTGAGATTAGGAGTCTCTTATGGTTTGTCTCCTTCCCCATCCCATCTTGTTTCATTATTTTTCCCTCCCTACCCCCCACGGCCCCTCACCCTGCCCCTCAAGTTCCTCATATCAGAGAGATAATATGATAATTGTCTTTCTCTGATTGACTTATTTCGCTCAGCATAATACCCTCCAGTTCCATCCATGTCGTTGCAAACAGCAAGATTTCCTTTCCTTTGATAGCTGCATAGTATTCCATTGTATATATATACCACATCTTCTTTATCCATTCATCTGTTGATGGACATCTAGGTTCTTTCCATAGTTTGGCTATTGTGGACATTGCTGCTATAAACATTCGGG